>CM037643.1:43880109-43931560 GCA_015227895.2 Colaptes auratus | reverse complement strand
CTCTACCTCTACCTCTACCTCTCTCTCTATTCCTGTATCTATATACTTCTATATAGAATGGAATGGAATGGAATGGAATGGAATGGAATGGAATGGAATGGAATGGAATGGAATAGAATAGAATGGAATTAACCAGGTTGTAAAAGACCTCAGAGATCATCAAGTCCAACCTATCACCCAACACCATCTAATCAACTAACCCATGGCACCAAGTGCCTCATCCAGGCTCTTCCTAAACACCTCCAGAGACGGTGACTCCAGCACCTCCTTGGGCAGCACATTCCAATGGGCAATCTCTCTTTCTGGGAAGAATTTCTTCCTAACATCCAGCCTAAACCTCCCCTGGCACAGCTTGAGACTGTGTCCTCTTGTTCTGGGGCTGCTTGCCTGGGAGAAGAGACCAACCCCCACCTGGCTACAACCTCCCTTCAGGTAGTTTTGGATGGCAAGAAGTTTCCCCTTCTCCAGGCTAAGCAACCCCAGCTCCCTCAGCCTCTCCTCGCAGGGCTGTGCTCCAGACCCCTCCCCAGCTTTGTTGCCCTTCTCTGGACACCTTCCAGCATCTCAACATCTTTCCTAAACCGAGGGACCCAGAAGTGGACACAGGACTCAAGCTGTGGCCTAACCAGTGCAGTGGACAGGGGCAGAATGACCTCCCTGCTCCTGCTGGCCACACTATTCCTAATGCAGGCCAGGATGCCATTGGCCTTCTTGGCCACCTGGGCACACTGCTGGTTCATGTTCAGCCTACCATCAACTCCCAGGTCCCTCTCTGCCTGGCTGCTCTCAGCCACTCTGACCCCAGCCTGTAGCACTGCCTGGGGTTGCTGTGGCCAATGTGCAGAACCCGGCACTTGGATGTGTTCAATCTCCTGCCCTTGGACTCTGCCCATCTGTCCAGCCTGTCCAGGTCCCTCTGCAGGGCTCTCCTACTCTCTAACACATCAACTCCTGCCCCAGCTTGGTGTCATCTGCTAATTTGCTGATGATGGATTCAATCTCCTCGTCCAGATCATCAATAAAGATATTGAACAGGATGGGGCCCAGCACTGCTCCCTGGGGCACACCACTAGTGCCTGGCTGCCAGCTGGATGTGACACCATTCACCAACACTCCTTGGTCTCGGCCCTCCAGCCAGTTCCTAACCCAGCTCAAAGTGCTGCTGTCCAAGACAGCGGCTGACAGCTTGGCCAGGAAATCTCTATCTTTATATCTCTATATCTATATCTATGTATAAATATATATATGTGTGTGTGTATATATAATATATATATATGGTGGGTATTTTTCCATTTGATTTTGACACCCAAGAAGTAGGCAGGGTATTCCCTATGGATTACTGACTATTATGCTTCATTTTGTGAGAGCAGCAATAGAAAGGCAATAACCAACACTATGGCCAAACCAGTATTGCCATTGAACTCCTGTCCTTCAAACTTGCATTGGTGTGCTCAGCTTTCTGTAAACGGGAAAAGTCTCTGATTTCACCGAAACTCTGAAGCAGAGAGCTGAGTAAATCTCTCTAGCCTTGTTCTAGTTGAGACTTAACTGATTTCAAAGGGAGTCTTGCAACCAAGTCTTGACACCAAGACAAGTTTCTGGGTATGGTCAGCATTTTAAATCCCTGAGGCAGTTTCCTGCTTTCCTGTTTGTGTCAAGATTCACCAGTTAAAAAGTTTTTCAATGTCATTTAATGCAATTAGTGCTTTCCCCTCACTGGCTGTTTCCTGTGTCAGTATGAAATTACCTATACACGAGCAGCATGTTAAAATCTGGACCTGCAGCTCCTCAATTAACTCAGGCAAGTCAAGGGTCACAGTCAGATGTGCATGTGACTATCACCTGTCCATACCACCATCATGTCCATACCACCATCACCTGTCCATACCACCATCATGTCTGTACCACCATCATCTGTCTGTACCACTATCACCTGTCCATACCACCATCACGTCCATACCACCATCATGTCTGTACCGCTGTCACCTGTCCATGCCACCATCATCTGTCCATACCACCATCATGTCTGTACCACCATCATCTGTCCATACCACCATCATGTCCATTCCACCGTCATGTCTGTACCACCGTCATGTCTGTACCACCATCATGTCTGTACCACTGTCACCTGTCCATACCACCATCCTCTGTCCATACCACCATCACCTGTCCATACCACCATCATCTGTCCATGCCACCATCATCTGTCCATATCACCATCATGTCCATACCACCGTCATGTATGTACCACCATCATCTGTCCACACCACCATCACCTGTCCACACCACCATCATCTGTCCACACCACCATCATGTCTGTACCACCATCATGTCTGTACCACTATCACCTGTCCATACCACCATCACCTGTCTGTACCACCATCATCTGTCCTTTGATCCTTCAGCAACTCTGCCAGGCTTCCCTGCAATTAATTCAGGAGAAATGCATCTTAAAGGCTCACAGCTCTCTGTATTTACACAGACGTGTCGATACGTCCGTGGATGTGAAAAAGAGCAGAGGTGGAAAATAACAACACAGTATTTACAGCAGACCTTCAGTGAAGCAGAAATCACTGAAGCTTAATGACTTTTTGATACCCAAGAGGCCACAGATATTCAGGCTCAATAGTTTAGAGCTTTTCAAAGAAGGAGCTTGCCTGTCAGTGGTAGTCCATTCAGATTTGTGTATGGAAGGAAGGTTAAAAACCCCAACCTTGCAATTGTATATCTACAAGAATGATTTACACACATTTGCAGTGCTGCACCACTTGGAGAACTGCCTAATAAAGTAATTAGAAGGTGGGGGTGGGAGTTAAGGTACATAGAGTGTTCAGCTTTCTCTTTTCAGGCCTTGCTGAGGATTTGCATTGTGTTGTTATAGTGTAACACGTGCAAGCGTTCTGTTTATTGAGCACCTCCCCTTTTGCCTTTGCCACAGGCCCAGTGGAAGTAATGAATGCCATTGAGCTGTTCCCTGCACTTCAGCACCAGGACTTTTTCTTTTCTGAAGATTCAAATGAGGAATTATGGAGTAACTTTTGAGGAAGGAGGGTGGTAATGCTCTTAATTACTGGGATCTAAGAAGTATTCAGTGCAAGCAACTGGCAAAGGTTGCCCAGGGAGGTGGTGGAAGTTTCATCCCTGGAGGCTTTTAAAGCCAGGCTGGATATGACTTTGAGCAACCTGTCTAGAGTGAGGTGTCCCTGCCCACGGCAGGGGTTTGGCACTAGATGATCCTTGAGGTCCCTTCCAACCCTAACAATTCTATGATTCTCTTGTTACTAGTTGTCTTTTAGGGATAGAATCATGACAGAATGGTTTAGGTTGGAAGAGACCTTAAAGATCATCCAGTTCCAACCTCCCTGCCCCTGAAAGGGACACCTTCCACTGACCCAGGTTGCTCAAGGCCCTGTCCAACCTGCCCTTGAATACTTCCAAGGAGGGGGCATCCACAGCCTCCCGGGGCAACTGGCTCCAGTGTCTCACCACCCTCACTGGAAAGAATTTCTTTCTAATTTCCAGTCTCAATCTCCTCTCCTCCAGCTCAAAGCCATTGAGTATCTAGAGCCATCCAAACCATGTTTTCCACTCCTGCTATGAGGAATTGTTTCAGTTGATCAGCATGACTATACTGATGTGAGGAAAACGTTTAACTAGACAAACAACCTGAGAGGATGTTGTAGAGAGGTTGGTGCTGGTCTCTTCTCACAGGTAATTAGTGATAGAACAAGAGGGAACAGCCTCAAGCTGCAGCAGGGCAGGGTCAGACTGGACATCATGAAGAATTTTTTCCCAGCCAGAGTGGTCAGGCATTGGGATGTGCTGCCCAGGGAGGTGGTGGAGTCCCCAAGCCTGGCTGTGTTTCAAGGTGGTTTGGCTGTGGTGCTTGGGGCTCTTGTCTAGGGGTGAGCCTTGTAGAGTAGGGTTCTGAGCTGGACTTGGTGATCCTGAGGGTCTGTTCCAACCTGAATGTTTCTGTGGTTCTGTGACAGTAGAAACCAGAGCACTTTTTTCAGAACCACTTGTGAGCAATTCTAAGCTAATGAAGTGACAATTGGCTCATAATAGGAAGATCATTTTACTTGGTGTTTCCGTTTCCCCAGCTTTGCAGGGCTTTGTTAGAATGGTGTGTTTCCTCTCTCTCATGAAAACAAAGCTTTTGTGCCTGGCTTTCCCTGGAAGAGCAGCACTTGGGAGGTGTGTGGCCCTGCCAGTCCTGCTGGGATGGTTATATGCAGTAAACATGACGAGAGAAGTCTTTGCAGAAGCCAAGTTCAACAGAGAAAAATAGGTTGTTTGTTTTAATTTTAGGTACAGACAAAGCTGAATTATCTCCAGGATCACCACAAATAATTTATCATGTTAGCTAGGCACTTTCTCCCCTGCCCTGTCATCGGATCTAATGGTTCTTTCTTAATTTACGACAGAAATACCATGGAATAAGGTAAATGTCAGCTCTAATGATGCTGTTTGTTATGATGAAAACACAGAGGAGGAAATTATGTTTAATGCATCAAAGCAAGAAATTTCAAATAGGTTATTTCAGCTCCCTTGATTTAGTGTTTCTTTGGGGGAGAGAGGAATGAAGGAAAGGTGAGAAATTCTTAAAGGAAATAACAGTGTGGAAAAGTGCATCAGAAAGAGTTGTCAAAGACTCTCAGAGAAACAAAAGATTCTTAGATGTAGAAACATGTGTGTCTCATAGATGAAGGACCTATGAGTTCTTTCAGAGATTGCTAGACACACTAATATCCAGCTAGCTAACGATCAGTTAGTGTCTGCTGGCATAGGGAACTGACTCCTCACATAGAATCATAGAATGGTCCAGGCTGGAAGGGACCTCCAAAGCTCATCCAGTCCGACCCCCTCTGCAGTCAGCAGGGACATCCCCAACTAGATCAGGCTGCCCAGGGCCATCTTGAGCCTCACCTTGAATATCTCCAGGGAAGGAGCCTCAACCACCTCCTTGGGCAACCTGTTCCATTGTTCCACCACCCTCGTGATAAAGAACTTGTTCCTCACATCCAATCTAAATCTGCTCTGATCTAGTTTGAAGCCATTGCCCCTCATCCTGTCCCTGCAGGCTTTTGCAAACAATCTCTCACCAGCCCTCCTGTAGCCCCCTTCAGGTACTGGCAGGCTGCTATTAGGTCTCCCTGGGACCTCCTCTTCTCCAGGCTGAACACCCCCAGGCCCCTCAGCCTCTCCTCGTGGCAAAGGTGCTCTAACCCCCTGATCATTTTCATGGCCCTCCTCTGGAGCCTCTCCATCAGGTCCATGTCCTTCCTGTGCTGAGGGCTCCAGACCTGCACACAGTACTCCAGGTGAGGTCTCAGCAGAGCAGAGCAACGTGGCAGAAGACATGAAGAGCTACCTGGATCTGAACTGACTTCAGTGTGCTCTGCCACCTCTCGGATGTGTTTCTTTCATCAAAGTTTTTCTGCTAACTCCTCTCTACCATACCCATCACATTCTCAAAGCTAGTTTTCCAGCCTTCTGAATTCCTGTTCCTTCTGTGCACATCTTCTCCAGAGGCTGCTGTATTTGGCTTGGTGGCTCCTCCACAGAACAAAATCAATCCTTATTTTACTTTTATTATAGCCCAAACCTGTGACAAAAATGAGCCAAAAATGATTGATGGATATGAGGAGAAGAGTTTCATAGTTTCATAGTTTCAGTTGGGGTTGGAAGGGAGTTAGGAGTGAGATGGACAGGTATCAGACAGAAAACACATGCATGTCCTTCACCAGTTGCTAGAAGTACTCTCTTTGCATTTGCTGTTCAGCGTCCTACCCAAGCTCTTAGATCTGACTGAGCACTTGCTGAAGGGACTCCTCTCTGCTGCCAATAGCAGATCCATAGGCAGAAGCTATAGCTGTGGCTGCAGGTGTCAGCATATTCCCTGCTTCTCTTGCTTCCCCTACTGGCTTTGTCCACCACTTGTGACTTGCTTCTCACCTGGCATCATTGTGAAGTGGCTTTGACAGAAACAGTGCTTTGCATGTCTTTCACCCTTTAACAGCTCTAGAAGAGAAAGGAAAGAAGAGGCAAAAGGAAGCCAGAAGCAAGGTCATGATTGTGAAATGTGATGAACAATAGGAGTAGAATTATAGAAAGACCCAAAAATACAGCAAGAGAGAAGAGTGAAACAGTATATAGAGCATGCTTAGGTATGGTAAGGAAATTTAGGAGGAACCAGGAAAATTCTGGAGGAGAAAACAACTGCAAATAATGAAAAAAAAATAATCAAGTTGTTTGAGAGAGATGAAGGAGGTTGGTTGGCTGGGTGCTCACAGAGGCAGAGAAGGATTTGGCATCAATGGAATTTGGCTTGATACTTGGTACTCACTGGGCAGATCAAGCAAGGAAAGGCAGAGTTTATTTTCTGCTTTCCTTTTAACCTAGATAAGGTTGATAAGATGTTACAAATATAGACGTCTCACAGTGTGGCATTCTCCCCTTTACTAATGAAATTAATGACTTGACACCATTTTTTCTTCCATTTTTGTTTTCTCAAGCTTTTTTCCCTGGTTAGATCATGCCCCAAATGTCTTATTGCCATTAGACACCATGTGCTCCGTCCAGCAGCAAAACCGCATCCACGCAAGGTGCATAACGGGGTGGCTCAGGCAACAAAGGAGATCTGTAGCATGAGATTCAACGGAGGCAGAAGAAATCCGCTTCAGCAGAGGAGACCTATTCCATGAGGCGAAAAGCAGGTGAAAGAAATCTACCTCAGTGGAGGAGACCTATACCATGAGATGAAAAGCAGGTGAAAGAAATCTACCTCAGCAGAGGAGATCTACACCGTGAGATGAAAAGGAGGCGAAAGAAATCTACCTCAGCAGAGGAGATCTATACTATGAGAGGAAAAGGAGACAAAAGAAACCTACCTCAGTAGAGGAGATCTATACCCTGAGTGTAAAAGGAGGCAAATACATTTACCTCAGCAGCAGTTCCTGCTAATTCACTGCTCAAAGGGTTGACTTGACTTGATGTCATAACCTACTTTTTGAGGTTCACATAGTGAGGCTAAGGAATGAGATGCAGGCTGCAAACCAAACTCAATATTAATAGATAAACAAAAAAAAGAAGTGAAAAGTATTGAAAGTCTTTCTACATACTGCACAAAAATATTATTATTAATAATAATATAGTAATATTATATACCATAGTATAGTATCAGTCAGGGTTGGAAGGGACCACAAGGATCAGCTAGTTCCAACCCCCCTGCCATGGGCAGAGACACCCCACACTAGATCAGCCTGGCCAGAGCCTCATCCAGCCTGGCCTTAAACACCTCCAGGGACAGGGCCTCAACCACCTCCCTGGACAACCCATTCCAGGGCTTCACCACTCTCATGGGGAAGAACTTCCTCTCACCTCCAGCCTGAATCTCCCCCACCTCCAGCTTCATTCCATTCCCCCTAGTCCTATCACTCCCTGATAGCCTGAAAAGTCCCTCCCCAGCCCTCTTGTAGCCTCTTTCAGATCCTGGAAGGCCACAATGAGGTCACCTCGGAGCCTTCTCTTCTCCAGACTGAACAGCCCCAACTCCTTCAGTCTGCCCTCACAGGAGAGGTGCTCCAGCCCTCTGCTCATCCTTGTGGCCCTGCTCTGGACACCTTCCAGCACCTCCACATCCCTCTTGGAATAGAGGCTCCAGAACTGGAGGCAGTACTCCAGGTGGGGTCTCACCAGGGCTGAGTAGAGGGGGAGAATCCCCTCCCTTGCCCTGCTGGCCACACTTCTCCTGCTGCAGCCCAGGCTCTGATTGGGCTGCAAGTGCACCCTGAGAGCTCCTGGTGAGCTTCTCCTCCCCCAGCACCCCCAAGTCTCTCTCCTCAGGGCTGCTCTCCAGCCAGTCCCTGCCCAGCCTGGATTTGTGCCTGGGTTGCCTCGACCCAGCTGCAGGACCTGCCCTTGGTCTTGTTGAGCTCCTGAGGTGGCTTGTGCCCAGCTCTCAACCTGTCCAGGTCCCTCTGGATGGATCCCTTCCCTCCAGCTGTCTGCTGCACCACACAGCTTGGTGTCATCAGCAACCTTGCTGAGGGTGCACTCACTGCCACTGTCCATGGCACCCACAGAGATGTTGAACAAGCCTGGTCCCAGTACTGATCCCTGAGGGACTCTGCTTGTCCCTGGCCTCCCCTGGGACATGGACCATTGACAGCCACTCTTTGGGTGCAGCCATCAAGCCAGCTCTGTATCCATCTAGTGGTCACCCATCACACCCATGTGTCACCAGCTTGGAGACCAGGATGTGGTGTGGGACAGTGTCAAAGGCTTTGCTCAGCTCCAGGTAAACGACATCAGTTGCTCGCCCCTCATCTATTAATGCTGTCACCTGTTCATAGAAGGCCACCAGGTTTGTCAGGCAGGATTTGCCCTTGGCAAAGCCATGCTGACTGCTCCCAATCACCTCTTCACTACTCTTCTGAGTCAGTAGTGCCTCCAGAAGGATCTGCTCCATGATCTTTCTGGGCACAGAGGTGAGACTGCCGGCCTGGAGTCCCCTGGTTCCTCCTTTTTACCCTTTTTGAAATATATATATACATTATAGTATTAAATTATAGTATTAAATTATGGTAATATTATATATAAATTATACTACTACTACTACTACTACTACTACTAATTATTATTATTATTATTATTATTATTATTATTATTATTACTATAACTATTACTAAAAATGTCCACCCAGCAGAGTAACTCTTGATGCTGTTTTGGCATTTGCTCTTTTTTCCCCCCTAAGATATCGAAGGCATGCCCTGCCTGTTGAAATGCATTAAGTATCCAATCTTCTTTGTATATTGGCCAAAGGAAATTATTTTCTGTCTTTTCCTGTGCACATAGTTTCGTAGTTTCATAGTTTCAGTCAGGGTTGGAAGGGACCACAAGGATCATCTAGTTCCAAACCCCCTGAAGCAAGTCTATTTCCTAATGCATGGATGTCCTCTTCACTAAAGACTTCTCAGATGACCTCTTCCTTGAAGTTATGCCAGGTAAAGCACTGTCCTGGTTTAGAATGGGGCAAAAGAATGACACTCACACAAATGGACTGGATAGTGATGGAAATCTCAAATGGAAAAGCAATTGGTGTGCTACAAAACTGCAGAAGCATAGTGATAAAGATGTCCTAAAGCATACAGAGTCCCTTACACTACACCCAAAGGTCCCAGGCTTCCCTTAGAATTATAGAATCAAACAGGTTGGAAAAGACCTCAGCAATCATCAAGTCCAAGCTATTACCTCATACCTAACACCTCCTAATCAACTAAACCATGGCACCAAGTGCCACATCCAAGCCTTTCTTGAACACCTCCAGGGATGGGGAGTCCACCACCTCCTTGGGCAGCACATTCCAATGGCTAATCTCTCTTTCTGGGAAGAACTTTCTCCCCTCCTCCAGCCTAAATTTCCCCTGGCACAGCTTGAGACTGTGTCCTCTTGTTCTGGTGCTGGTTGCCTGGGAGAAGAGACCAATGCCCACCTGTCTACAGCCTCCCTTCAGGGAGTTGTAGAGGGCAATTAGGTCTCCCCACCTGAGGGTGCACACAAAACCCCCAGGGCTCTTTCTTCCCCCCCACACTGCTAGGCTCGTCTCAGGCTGGCCAGGTCTGAGACTGCCCCTCCCCCCTTCTCCTCTTGGCATTAGGCCTAGACAGGCCTAAGAGGCCTGAAGTAGTCCCCCAGCATTACCTGATAGGGAGCACCTCCCACAGGATCAGAGATGGAAGAAAGAGCAAGATGGATTTGTGGGGTGCAGGATTTATGGGCAGAAATGGGCTGTTTCCCCTGCACACCTGCTGGGTGCACACTGGACACTGAAGGTGCAACTTTTGTGGCAGCCCAGGAAGCACTCAGCCTAAGCTGCCAGAAGCACAGACTGAGCGAGCAGGCTCAAGTCATCTGTCAGAGCTAGCACCTTTCCCTGAGAGGCTAGGTGCCATTAGCGGCAGAGGAATGTTTGCCTGTGGCCCGTGGTCTCGTGCTAGGCCTGCCAGCCAGCTGCTTTCTAGCAGCACGTGGAGAATGCCCTGGCTTTTAAAAGCACAGAGAACTGCGAGGTGAGGGATTCCTGTCGGTGCTGAAACAGCAGCAGCCTGGAACCTGTTGCCCTGCATAAATCAGAGAGTGGAGTGGCCCATGGTTAATTGTCTCCCTATTGATATAATATTGATCTGGTTAGCATTGGGTCCACCAAGTTTTAAAGTTAGACAAATATTCTTACAGCCTACATCATCATAATCACGAAGAATGAGGATTACATTAATACTGATGACAACTTGTTGGACATTTTTTGTCTCATCACGTATAAATGATGCCATGATCCGGGAACTGCATCACAGTACCACAGTATCACCAAGGTTGGAAGAGACCTCAAAGATCATCGAGTCCAACCTGTCACCACAGACCTCATGACTAGACCATGGCACCAAGTGCCACGTCCAGTCCCCTCTTGAACACCTCCAAGGATGGTGACTCCACCACCTCCCTGGGCAGCACATCCCAATGGTGAATGACTCTCTCAGTGAAGAACTTTCTCCTCACCTCCAGCCTAAACTTCCCCTGGCGCAGCTTGAGGCTGTGTCCTCTTGTTCTGGTGCTGGGTGCTAGAGAGAAGAGACCAACCCCCTCCTGCCTACAACCACCCTTCAGGGAGTTGTAGAGAGCAATGAGGTCTCCCCTGAGCCTCCTCTTCTCCAGGCTAAGCAACCCCAGCTCCCTCAGCCTCTCCTCACAGGGCTGTGCTCAAGGCGTCTCCCCAGCCTTGTTGCCCTTCTCTGGACACCTTCAAGTGTCTCGGTGTCCTTCCTAAACTGAGGGGCCCAGAACTGGACACAGGACTCAAGGTGTGGCCTAACCAAAGCAGAGTCCAGGGGCACAATGACCTCCCTGCTCCTGCTGGCCACACTATTCCTAATGCAGGCCAGGATGCTCTTGGCCTTCTTGGCCACCTGGGCACACTGCTGGCTCATGTTCAGGTGGCTGTCAATCAGCACCCCCAGGTCCCTCTCTGTTTGGCAGCTCTCCAGCCACTCTGACCCCAGGCTGTAGCTCTGCATGGGGTTGTTGCGGCCAATGTGCAGCACCTAGCACTTGGGACTTGTTGAATGCCATCATATTGGACACATCCATATGGTGAGATCCTCTCCTCTCCTCTCCTCTCCTCTCCTCTCCTCTCCTCTCCTCTCCTCTCCTCTCCTCTCCTCTCCTCTCCTCTCCTCTCCTCTCCTCTTCCTCTCCTCTCCTCTCCTCTCCTCCTCCTCTCCTCTCCTCTCCTCTCCTCTCCTCCTCTCCTCTCCTCTCCTCTCCGAACCTCTCCTCTCCGAACCTCTCCTCTCCTCTCCTCTCCGAACCTCTCCTCTCCTCTCCTCTCCGAACCTCTCCTCTCCGAACCTCTCCTCTCCTTCTTCACTCTGTAGACATACTAACTTGCTTCTGCTTGATTTTGGCTGCATTGTTTTGGTTAAGTCTAACAGCAGCTTTCTCTGTTCTCTCTCTCCATTATTTGGCCAGGGGCGTCTGGGTGAGCAGGGAAAGAGAATCTGGTAGCTTCTCCTGGTTTCTGACCAGAGGAATCCTTGTGCTGTTTGTTAACTGCAAATCCCTGTAGATATTGTAACTCCTGGATATTTTGCACACATTCATTGCATTCCATTGTACATTGTAGTTTTGCTGTAAATGCAGCTTCCATTTGCTTCCAACTGGGCTGGTATGGCAAAATTAATGTTGGGGGGGAAATTTCAACCCACCACAATATACAATACAATACAATAAACCAGGTTGGAAGAGACCTTCAAGATCATTGCGTCCAACCCATCATCCAATCCAACCCACCCAAACAACTAAACCATGGCACCAAGCACCCCATCAAGTCTCCTCCTGAACACCTCCAATGATGGTGACTCCACCACCTCCCTGGCCAGCCCATTCCAATGGGCAATATCTGAAATCTAGGCCCAGTGTAAACTGACAAGATGAGCTGTGAATAATAGTTCTTCACTGACCATAAAATGCATGTGCAGTTCTCAAAGAGTCCCAGCAAGAGAGCCATCTTCTTCCAGCAGATCTGAAGCATCATGCCTTTCTCTACCCCCACAGCCACCCATGACCTTCAAACCTATTTGATGTAGCTTTAGGCATCTTGCCTGCATGCTTCCCCACATGAAACATCTTTAAAAATGACACCAAGACACTATAAAAATTACATGTTGGAGATCAGTCTGGGGAGAATCACACCCACTGATACAGCTCTTACAGGGAGTGGCCTATGCTAATCTGGCTGCCGAATCCGCTTCTGAACTTTGGAGAGTTGTGGTGCCGAGGCTTTTACAGGGTCCTGTGCTTCATGTATGATGTCATGTCCGTCAGTCTGGAGAAGAGAAGGCTTTGAGGAGATGTTCTTGTGTCCTTACAGTATCTGACAGGAGCTACAAGAAAGATGGGGAGGGACTTTTTAGGTTGCCAGAGAGGGATAGGACTGGGGGGAATGGAGCAAAACTAGAAATGGGGAGATTCAGATTGGATGTCAGGAAGAAGTTCTTCTCCATGAGGGTGGTGAGACACTGGCACAGGTTACCCAGGGAGGTGGTAGAAGCCTCATCCCTGGAGGTTTTTGCAGCCAGGCTGGCTGTGGCTGTGAGCAACCTGCTGTAGTGTGAGGTGTCCCTGCCCATGGCAAGGGGGTTTGAACTGGATGAGCCTTGAAGTCCCTTCCAACCCTGACAGTTCTGTGATTCTGTGATTCTATGTCCCTTAATATCACCAGATGAGAAACAAATGAAGCACATCTTTCCATAGAGCCATCAAGGAAACATGGAGATTCACAGAATTACTGTTAATTTTCCTGTCAGAGGCAGTGATTTGAAAAGTGCCCCACAAAGACTCAAGAAGAAGCTGCAGTGAAAATGAAAACAAATGGTATTAAAAGTCCAGAAATAGAAACCAATCTCAGCAACAGGAGATGGTCCTTCCTGGCCTCTCTCCCATGTTCAGATGGCACCAATAACAATTGGAGTATGACTGTTACATATTTGTGATTGATGGTTGTATTCCATAGTAGATAATCAGTTCTTTTTAATCCCAGCTCTTATGCAATAATATTGAACTATCTTCTGAAGGAGACGTGAGTAAATTAGAACCTGGTACCAAAAATGTTATTTTTCACTGCCAGTTGGGACTGCTGGAATTCACTCTGACAGGTGGCAACAGAGTTTAACACTGCTGTTCATTTGTTTGTTTGTTTGAGTCATAGAATCACAGAACTGTCAGGGTTGGAAGGGACCTCAAGGATCAGCCAGTTCCAACCCTCCTGCCATGGGCAGGGACACCTCACACTACAGCAGGTTGCTCACAGCCACATCCAGCCTGGCTGCAAACACCTCCCTGGGCAACCTGTGCCAGGCTCTCACCACCCTCATGGGGAACAACTTCTTCCTAATACCCAATCTGAATTTACTCACTTCTAGTTTTGTTCCATCCCCCCAGTCCTATCACTTCCTGGCACCCTAACAAGTCCCTCCCCAGCCTTCTTTGTAGCCCCCTTCAGATACTGGAAGACCACAAGGTCTCCTTGGAGCCTTCTCTTCTCCAGACTGAACAGCCCCAACTCCCTCAGGATGTCTCCATAGCAGAGCAGCTCCAGCCCTCTGCTCATCCTCGTGGCCCTTCTCTGGACTCCTTTCAGCACCTCCAGATCTTTCCTGGCACAGAGGCTCCAGAACTGGAAACAGTGCTCCAGGTGAGGTCTCACCAGAATAGAGCAGAGGGGGAGAATCCCCTCCCTGGCCCTGCTGGCTCTGCTTCTCGTGCTGCAGCCCAGGCTCTGCTTGGCTTTCTGGGCAGCAAGCGCACACTCATGTTTTCCTTTACTGTTTCTCTTTGGGATAACATTACCAAGTTTTGTAACTATAGAAGCTAGGATGAAAAGTGGAATTGAATATCAAACTTCAAGACAGGAGGTGAGGGATGGGTAGTATCAGGAAGGAATTGAATTGCTCTTATCTCCCCATCCCATTGTGCACAGCACAGAAGAGTGGGATGGGTCCACACTTTTTTTTCCCCACGATGTACTAATTTACAGGCCTTCAAGAAAAAAGGGTTGGAGCAAATGGACCAGTGCACTAATCTAGGGTGGACTAACCTAGGGTGAAACCTGATTTCCTCTCATCTCACCTTTTTGTGAATTTAAGCAATACTTTTGAATACTAAATATCACATTCTAATGTGCAGAAAGGCATTTTCAATGCTCATGTCTGGGAATGGCAAATATGGTAGGTCTCAAATTGCACAGCAAGCAGGGCTTAGCTATCTTGTTTATCTCCCAACACTGAAGGTTGTGAGACTGTTTTATCCCTTCAAATACCTGAGATTTAGAATTCTAAACGTTCAAAAGTTGACCTCTGCATGGTCAGCTCTGTTTGTATGGCAAATCAGATGGGAATAGGGACATAGCATTGTCAAAATGATGGCTTTAGAGGAGTAAAAGGTACGTGAGACTCCTTTAGGCTGCCCAAGGAGGTGGTGGAGCCACCAAACCTGGATGTGTTTTAAGGTGGTTTGGATGTGGTGCTTGGGGATCTGGTTTAGGGGTGGCCCTTGCATAGTAGGGTTAATGGTTGAGCTTGGTGATCCTGAGGGTCTGCTCCAACCTGAATGTTTCTGTGATTCTGTGATTTGGTATGTAGCCATCTTTCTTCTCCAGACAGAAGCTAAGGTCCCAAGGTGACCTGGTTAAGGCAGCAGTGTTACCTGCCCTTGTGAGGAAATAAACATTATGTGGACACTTCCCCCCCACCATTGTATCTGTTTTTTTGCAAGAATATCCTTTCTTGGCTACTTCTTGAGAGGCTGCATTGATATGCAACACTGTAATAGATGATGAGTGGAAACATAAAGTGCATCAACCATTATCTGCATTTTAGTTTGTCTACTAGAAAGAAGAAAGCAACATCCTCCATTAGAAGCACTGGTTGCCCATGGTGGTATGTGCCCTGAGAATGTTAGTGTTGGAGCTGAAGTGATGCTGGTGTGACAACAAGGTGTTTGGGAAGAGAAATTGTAGTGTACTGTGGTGGGCTGAAATCACCTCCCAACTAATTTGGAGAAGCTGCCCCCCAAAATAAATCTCCAGAGCAGCTCAGTGTGGGATGGAAGCCAATGAAGCTCTATTCACAAGCAAACTAAATTCTAGAAATATGAAATGCAATTAATATGTACAAAATACCCAATAGATGGACAGTAGAAAGATATTTACCATTTATAAACAACACAGACACTCCTCTGACCCCTCTGGATGGATCCAGGGGACTGCTCACCTCCTCCCCCTCTCCCTCCCTCCTTCCTGCTACCTCACACGGGAGTCAAAAGAGAGATCCCCTGGCACGGCCATTGGAGAGAGAGAGAGAAAAGTTGCAAGCAGAAGTGACAGAAGAAGGAAAGAGAGCAAGAGCTGTCTCTGCCTCTGCTCTGTATCCCATTAGCAACCCAATGAGACATATAGACCTTAGCATTGTTTTCCTTTTACTTCCAATGGTCATTTATTTTCAGTCTTTGCAGTCAGGGACTAGGCCCTTCAAACTGTAACACGAGAAAAGAGCAGCATGGCTGAAACCTGTGGGACTGGAGTTTCCAAAGTGCCTGAGGAAGCAATAAGAAGACCTGAGAATGGTGCCCAAGGCTTGTTAGAGGCCTGCATTTGCCCAAGGCTGATTATTAGTCCTTTTTTATTTTTTTTCTTCTTTTTTCTAACTGCAGCTCTGCTGATGCTCACCATACACTGAACAGAAGAAACCATTACTACTTTTCAGCACTTTATTCCCACATCTTGAACTACCATGGCTGTGGTGGGTTCAGGCTATGCCTTTAAAAATTAGTTACAAATTTCCAGCACAAAAGTAGAAAAATATAAACAAATCACTATTGGGTATAAAAAGGAAAAGAAGAGATTATTCTAAACAAATTCATTGGGTAAATATCTGGAGTGAGAGGAGCTGTACCAGAACAATTCTTCCCTTTTCTCTTCTCTTTTGATCTCTGGCTGTTTTGCTTGGCTTGGGAGAGATAACCTGCCTGCTTTGGCTGGCCTTGGCAATGTCTAACTTCCCTGCTCCTTTCTCTTGTCCCTTTTGTACAGGGGGATAAGGGGAAAGGCAGGGAGGGAGAAGCTAGTAGCTTCCCCTTGTCCTTGGCCAGGTGTTCCTTGTGCTGTTTATTACTTGTCAATATCTGTATCATATTGCAACTCCTGGATATTTTGTACATCTTCATTGCATCCCACTGCAGAGTGTAGTTCTTGCTTGTGAACACAGCTTCATTTGCTTCTGACTGAGCTGCTCTGGCAAAACTTAATGCTGGGGGGAACTTTCAACACCACCCCCCCCCCGGCATAAGATTTTATCAGTCTGTTTACACGGGTGGCCTCAGTTTTTGATTTTAATGAGTAAGAACTGAAGAGAAGGAAAGCGAGGAAGTGCAAATGCTTTTACTTCTGTGGAGGATGCAATATTGAGTCAACAACGTGTTCATGATTTAATGTTTATTTGAATTTACTCTTGAAATTTATTGCAGTCCAACTGCCAGGTAATATTCTTGACCATCAGAATCGTTATTCACGGCCACGCTTCAAAAGCTGTTGGGTTTTTTATTAGTTAGAGGGTGTTTGCGAGTTACAAGTTCTTGGCTGCTTCTCCTGCCCTGTCTCAAGCAAACATTTTCATTTGGTATGGCCAGTTCAGGGTACTGGATGCTTTCTATAAACTCTCATTTATAGAAAAGGCAACTTTTCAACTCATTCTTCTCGTCGCTAACAGACCTGTGAGTTACATACGGATATGAGCAAATGTAGCATGTGACTGACATAGAGTCACAGAATTGTCAGGGTTGGAAGGGGCCTCAAGGATCATTCAGCTCCAATCCCCCTGCCATGGGCAGGGACACCTCACACTACAGCAGGTTGCTCACAGCCACATCCAGCCTGGTTACAAAAACCTCCAGGGATGAGGCTGCCACCACCTCCCTGGGCAACCTGTGCCAGTGTCTCACCACCCTCATGGGGAACAACTTCTTCCTAGCATCCAAGCTGAATCTACCCACTTCTAGTTTTGCTCCATTCCCCCCAGTCCTGACACCCTCAAAAGTCCCTCCCCAGCTTTCTTGAAGCCCCCTTCAGATACTGGAAGGCCACAAGAAGATCTGCTCAGAGCCTTCTCTTCTCCAGACTGAACAGCCCCAACTCTCTCAGTCTGTCTCCATAGCAGAGCAGCTCCAGCCCTGTGCTCATCCTCATGGCCCTCCTCTGGACAACATCCAGCACCTCCAGATCCTTCCTGTAATAGAGGCTCCAGAAGTGGACACAGTGCTCCAGGTAGGGTCTCAGCAGAGTGGAGTAAAGGGGGAGAATCACCTCCCTCTATCTGAATTTGTGAGGCATTTGCTTCATGCTGCTCAGTCATTTGATTTTGTTGCATACCTTCTGTCTCTTAAAGTCTGTCTTACAGTCACCATAAGGGTGGTGAGGCACTGGTACAGGTTGCCCCAAAGAGGTGGTGGAAGCCCATGGCAGGGGCTTTGGAACTAGATGATCCTTGAGGTCCCTTCCAACCATGACAATTCTGTGATTCTATAATGCGATGATTTTAGATGTGACCTGCTACAGCTTGTAGAAGAAACCAAGCCCATTCTAGCCACAGAAAAGATTAGTCCTGCCTTGAACTTTGGATGTGGCTTGAAGCCTTCTGCGTGTTACTAATTTTAGGGCAGTACTCACCTGCCAACATGGACCTAAGAAAACCAGAACTTGTTGATGGTGGGTTTTTAATAGATTCACTTATCTTGCTCATTAATACTGATTTAGTTTATCTACTAACAATCTTATTTCTTCCTCAAACTAAATCCTTAACATTTTGTAGGTATACAAGTGTTGGGTAACCAATCCAGTGGCTGAAATCAGAGAGGAAAGCCAGAAGAAACATGCAAGTCAGGTATGATAAACTTAACCTAACCAAGGAGAGGCCTTCAAAGAAAGCTCTTCCTAAAGAAAAGGAGTTGAGTGATCTTTGGTTAGGCTTCTAAGAGGACTACCACCAGTTTTTCTCAATGGCTTATGTGAGTTGAGGATCTTACCACTCTGTTGGAACAATTTGACTCTTGCATCATGTCTCTAGTGTGGCTACAAAGAAGAAAGTCTAATCAGACATAAAGTGGGGCTTTAGATTAGTTTATAGGAAGATAACCTCTCTGCACAGTTCTCTGTCTGTGTAAAAGGGATAATGTATTTAATTACAGCATGAGAAGTATGAGGATTAATTGGTTAATGAACAGTAGTACCCTGAGCGTGAAAAGTGTGTTCGAAATGCTTTACCGTAGAAATTTCTACCCTGCCTAAAGAGAGGAGAAGAAAAAAAGCCAGTTCATTGCTTTAAAGAATTGTGAGAATTCCATCAAGAGCATAGATAATTAAAGTCATATTAATAGATTTTCAGGTCTTCATCTTCCCCTTGAGGCCAGGTGTCCCTGATTTTTTTTTTCTTTTTCCCTTTTTTTTTTCTCCTTTTTTTTTCCCCTTCAGGCAGTGTCCCTGACTCAGTTATCAAAGACCGAGAAGCAAAAGTGCTCATCTAGCTTTGAACTTGATACTTGCAGCAGAGTTACAAGGTTAAAGAAATGGGGCACGTGTGGGGGTTTGGTTTGGTTATTTGTTTTTTTGTTTGTTTGCTTAAGCTGAGCATAACACTTCCAAAATATTTTCTACCCTCCTGCTCCCCCGCCTTTGCGTCCCCCTAATATATTTTTCAGTTGTATGCACTCCTGTCTAGGTGTCTTCCTTAGTCCCAGATGAAGATTTCAAGGGAGATGAGAGCTCTGTTTTGCTTCTCCCTTGTATTGCAGATAGGGGGAGGAGGCGGTTATTAGAGAGAAGCGGTCTCGCTCGGTCTCTCTGTTTCTCCCTCTCTGGCTGATAGCACTTATCTCTCGCTCTCTTTCCTTCTCCTAGGTGATCCATTTCTAGGCAACGTTCTGGCTGGTGCCGGAGCTGCCAGCTCTCTCTGCATCCCACCAGCAAAGCGAGCTCCAAAAGCAACCTGCAGACCATCATCTGCTTTCCTCTGCTTTCCTTGCTCCGGGTACTCCTCCTCTCGCTCCTGCTCTGTCCAACCAGTACCTTGCGCGACAGAGCCAGCACGCTGGGCTTGATTTGCAGATCTCCAGTTGTGGGAAGCATTTTTTTTTTCCCCAAGCGAAGGGTGGGGGGAAATCTCTGCATTACTATCTGCATTACCTTGAAGTTCACTTTTGGTTTTGGCCTCCGGGGAGGCTTTTCCTGCAGGAATCTGGTTGCTGGAAGAGGGATCGCCTGTTCTCCCGGTTGCCCGCTCCTCCCCCCTCGCTGAAGGCGAGCTATTTGCTGCGGGCTCCTGGGGCTTCTCTGGCCAAGAGGGTTTGTGTGTGTGTGCTTGTGTGTGCGTGTCTGCGTGCGTGTGTGTGTGAGAGCGTGTGCGTGGTGTGGGTTGGAAGTTGCTGTGCAGCAGCCGGGACCGAGCGGATCCCTGGACCCGGCGGAAGGATGGGGATGGTCTGACCAGCAGAGGCGTCTGCTGCCCGTGGCGGCGCCCGGGCTGGATGGATTTGCTGCCGGCGCTCCCAGCAACTCTGGTGCTGCCCAAGAGCCCCCCGAAGTGACGCGGGGTTTCGCCGAGAAGAGAGGCGCTCCGAGCCCCGGGGCTCGCCGCCTGCCCAGCCGCGGCTGCTCGCCAGCCCCCGGGGATTTACACGGCTCTCCGGCGGCACCTCAAACTCTTGGGTTTCCTCCGCCGCGCTATCCTCCGCGGTGGCACCGTTTGGCGAAGAGATCTGTTGTTATAAAGCCTGGACCTCCGGAGGAGATGGAAGTTTTCTCCCTCATCCTGGTCGTGTCCGTCTGTTGGACTCGAACCTGGAAAGCGGCGATTGCGGATTCAATCATTCATATCGGTAAGGGGGTGCTGCGTCTGCTGGTGCTGCTGGACACTTTTCCAGCTCTCCTTTGCAACCTTCTTTCTCTTGGCAGGCTTCCCTCCCTCCCCCCGCAGCCCCCGCTGTCTTTTTGCCTTATTCGCTTGTTGGGGTTATTTTGTTTGTTTGTTCCCCTCTCACAATCGCTTTCCACCAGGCTGTTATGCGTCCTCTTTTCCCCTTACCGCTGTGTGTAAAGGTTTCTTGCCGACGGGGTGTATGCGTGCTTTAGACCTTGAGGTTTCACGCTGATGATAATCTGGTGGGGGGCGCAGGGCTCGGGCGCTTCTCTGGTCTTTCCCCGTAGCCCCTCAGCTCCAGTCTGCCTCCTCCCTGCCCCGACTCGCCCGCGGGCTGGGGAGACCCCGAGCCTCTCCGTATTTCCCGCACCTCCGTGACAGCCACGCAAAGCCCCTTCCTTTTCCTTCCTCCGAACCCCGCACCCCATCCCGCCTTCCTCTCCCGCGGCGGAACAGGTGGTTTGGCAACGTGAGCGCTTCCCTTCCCGCGGGCGGGCGGCCACAGGGGCGGGAGGGAAAAGGGGGCACCGGCCGCCACCGTGCCCCCCGGCCCCTCTGCCCGCCGGCCGAGCGTCTCCCGGGGCCGCGGCGCCCTGCAAAGGGTAGCGGCCTCCCCCGCTGCCGGCGGGTGCAGGGCGGATGGAGGAGGGAGCAGCTGGCAGCGGCGGCGGGGCCCCCCCTCCCGACCGCGGTGGGGCAGCTCGGGTGATGCCTGGGCTCGGCGCTGCCCAGGCACGGCGCTGCTCAGGCACGGCGCTGCCCGCACTCCCAGGCGGAGGAAGGCGCCGGGCTTCCCCTCAGCCGCCCGTCTCCGCTCTCTCCCCGCTCTCGGGAGCCATCCCCGGCCCGGCAGCCCTCTCCGGCGCCGGGCGCATCCCTGGGAAGCGCTGAGCCCTGCCGCCGAGCAGCGTTTTGTGCCCGCCACTGGCGAGCGCGGTCCGGGGCTCCCCTTGCGCCGGCCGGAGGTGCGCGGGGAGGGGAGAAGCGAAGGGGAGGAGAGGAGGGCGCTTCCCCCGCGGCCGTTTGCCCATCTGCAGGCCCAGCACGCAGGCAGAGAGGGGGCCTGGAAGCGCGGGGGCGGCCGGCCGGCGTCGCTCTGGCTCGGGGAGGGTGCATTCGGGGGCAGGGTCCCGCCGGGGTTTTAGGGAGGTCCGCGGTGTGGTGCTGGCTCCGGCCGTGGGGCAGCTGCCTCCCTCCCTGTGGTTGGCATTATAAATATGTCTGCCGGTGCCTGTCGTGGGGATCCATGGCGGGTTTCTGTGGAAGGGGGAGCGGGAAGAGCGTGTGGAAAGCCCGGCCGTCAGGAGCTTTCCTGTAGGACACCGAGGTCTGGGCAGAGACGAGCGAGCCCTTCGTGTGAGCCTCCCCACCCCCGAGCCCCGGGGCTGCTGCTCCCTTTGGGTACCGCAACTTTATCGGGGTCAGCCCTTGGAGCTGTGTGCGACGGGAGCATCAAATATTGCACGGGGGAGGCAGAGCTTTAATGCCCTCCTTTTAAAGCGAGAAGGACTTTTTTTTGCCTTTCTTCCTTTCTTTCCTTTTTTTTTTTTTCTCCGCCGGCTGTAGACTGGTTAAAGCAACTCTACGAGACGGTTACGTCTTGAGGATTTGCTGGGAGCTTGTAACAAACAGATCAGATCTTATTTAGGGGGAAATTTTGACTATGTAGCAGGTGAGGAATTTCTTTGCAATCCCCTGCCTGACATCCTCCTGACTGAAGCAGCGTTGCCTGGTGAGCTGTGTGCCTTTGCACCAGCATCAAGGGAGGCAACAGCTTTTCTGTCTGTTAATGACAGTTTTGTGGTGTTTCACTTGTTTATATCTGATGTGTGCAACGCATTTTGCCACTAATGTGTTTTATAATGCTGTTAGTGATCAGATGCATCAACACAGTAAATCCTCATTGAAAGTAAAATAATACCAAAGTAGTTGCTTCTTACAATTAATTTGTCTGGAGAGGCAATTAGTACAGTTGACAAGGGGATTATCTCTTTTTATAGACTGGTTTATGTTGCTATGAAAATGGCAAACTGATAATTGTTACTGGGGGCTTTAAATCGACTAAAATGAATACGCTGAAAATTAATGACCTGAAATTAGAACTATTTTAACACTTAAATGAGTAGGCAGCTAAATGTTCCAACTTGTACAGCCTGCAAATGAAAATTTGGCCCCTAGTAACAGTGCTCTTGTTTGGTGACCTGGATGTTCAGCCACTTGTACTTGGGTATAAAATATTTACCATAAGTAATAAGCTGCATTTATTATATGAGTTAGCAAAAGCAGGAGCAGGGTACTCTACAACATCTTTCAACTACAGAAAAATTCATAAAGCCAAAGGGAAAAAACCCAAACAGTCAGCTCCAGGGTAAAAAAAAAAATCTCCCAGTGGTAGCCCTGATGCTTTAAGCAACAAACAAAAGAAATGCATTATCTTTTTTTTCCTATCTCTCTGAGATATTAAAGTGGGAAATACCTCCCCATGTTTGGAGGGTGGGTGAAGATGGTCATAAGAACCAACACCTTACCTGTGCATCCCCTTTTCCTGCTAGCACACACTTTGGCAGTATAATGCTCTAACTCTCGCTTGCCTGCCTGTTTGATGTGTCCCCCGTAAAGGGCTGTGTGCTGGATGGAAGTGTGTTGCCAGCCATCTCTTGCACAACGACCAAAAACCTGTTTCGATTTAGTGAGCAGAGATTAACGACTTGGTGATGCCAGTGGGAGTGTGGTGCCTGGTATTTATCTGGGGTATGCTTTTTTCCCATACTTCTGTCTTCTTACAGCTGCTGCTGTTGATCATTAGAGCAGGTCTGTGTGCAAATGCACACGTTTGAAAACCGGTGTTCTGCCGAATCATACTTTCAGCATTGCTAGGGCTACTTACGGTCCGTATCTTTCTGCTGCCCTGCTATTAGAAATAGGAACTGGCAGTTCAGAAAGGCTGCATTAAGCAGTCTTGTGAAAATGATGAAATGAATCAACTCCACTGTAGTTTTCCTTACCTACATATAGATATACACACACACACATACATATATACATAAAGGTGGAGGGTTACCATGTCAAAACTGTGCAGTTCTGTATGATGCTGCTCCTCTCAGCCCATGCATTGATTGAGTAATTTCATCAGCCCCACATTACTTGATTGCTTAGAAGTTTCCTAATGATCTGTATGCTGTAGGAAGAATCTGAAAGCCGTGAGTGGAATGACAATGATTTTGTGTTTTATGAGGCTATTCAAAAAGTCGCTCTGATTTATGTAGCTTGAAAGCTCCAAAGTCTTTGAGATTAGCCACGCTGCCTGATATTTCCTTCATACATCAGTCGTCCCACACTCCCCACTCCCTAAACAGGAGTTTAGAACAGTGCTTTAATTAAGCAGGGATTAGGTGGCATTCCTTGTCAACTGCACAATTTGTGTGTGCTCTGTGTCTTCTGCAGCTGATGGTCTCACACTTTTGCACTTCGTACTTTGTGCTGCTTTTTACTCCCCTTGTCGTCTACCTGGTAATGCAGCTGTGTGTGTGCATGGGTTTTCTGTTGTTCCTCTATAAACACCTATGGAAAGGTGTGCATTAGGTGCAGCAGTCCCATAGTATGGTACAAGAGCTTTTGCTAGAAAAATACAGTGAAGTATCTTTCAAGGCTAATTCATTGCAGCAGTCTGCAGCCATAGCTCAGACACTCTGATTACTTCAGGCTGGGTGTTTTTTATGTTCATCAGTGGCTTCAGTCATCTGTAGTGAAGTTGTGCACAGCCCTTAGCTGTCTTACTGGCAAATTCAGAAATACAGACAAAACGTAGTTATGTGCTTTTACAGCTACACCTTGGCTTTGTATGGGTACATATGTACATAAATATGCATATAAAATATACATAGATATACACAGATATGCTTTTTGTGTATATACATAGTTAGATATAGATGATATAGATACACATATCCATTAAGATATACATAAAGATATACATGAAGATATATATATATATGCACTTTGGGTTTAGTTTATTCTCTCCTCCCCCCGCCCCCCCACCCCATCCCCCCCAGGGGAGGAATTGAGAACTTGTCTTCCCTTGCTCCTCTCAGTTTTTAGTTTTCCAAGCAGGACTGCTGCATTCTGTGTTAGGCAAGTTCCCAGCATTGCTGATTTTTGACTCATACTTTTAACCTCATACTTCTAAGCTCTTTTGTACCATGGATAATAATAATGCCAGGGCAAATCCAACGTGGGGTCTGTTGCTTATTGGTAGTGCCCTTAAAATGTAATTTATTTGTTTATTTGGTAAGTGAAAGGGAGTCTCCTAGCTTGGTGGAACAGATGTCTACATTTCTTCTTGTAAGCTGCTGTACTACAATGTGGCTTGGCTTGTATTGTGTTGTGCACTGGTAATAGGAATTTAATTAGCTGTGCTGTTGCTAAAGCCTCATTAGAAGGTATGCAGCGTATGTGATTGTAAAGCAGAGGGTAAGCAAGCAATATAGATTTATTAAAACCAAGTAAATCTCCATGTGCCAGCAGCATCTGCATAGGAGCCTTCAGGTCTCTGCCCTGCTCTAGAACGTGCAAGGTTACTCAGTTACTTTAAACTCAGCTACAAAGGAAGGCCTGGAATGCAGCCTGCTGAGGCTTAGCAGCCAGTAGGTTCTGCTAGGAAGCGCCTTCTACTTCAGTGCACAGGGTGCATGACGTGCTCCATGTTTCTGTGTATGCCCTACCTTCAGCTCTCTCCCAGGTGCTTAGATTTGTGACAGTATTTCCATCCCTCTGATGTGTTTTGGTGCAGTTACTCTGCAGCTGAAAAGGGCTAATTTTGCGTGCCATAAGATTACAGCTTGCTGTCCTCCAAAGGCATGTTTGCCATTAGGTGTCACTGCTTTCTGGAGTGTTTCTTACTGATTATCCAGAGTCTGTCATAATCTGGGTGTGGGTTGCTTAGCTGACTTCAGAAGATTTTAAACTGAGCTCATGGATTGCTGACTGCAGCAGGTGTAGTCAGTGCACGTTCTTAAATAATTCTTAGAGTTATTTCAAGTTCTTTGTCCTTGATAAAGACAAAGGGGGGGGGAAAAAAACCCCCACAACCCAGCCATTCATTTCCAAGTGGTGTCCTAACAAATGACTGACATGGCAATCACTGTGCTGCTGTGTGCTTTCAGATGACAACTTATGGATGCACAGAGTCTTCATTCTCACAATGCCATCTCTGAAAAAACACACTGGAGAAAAGTCCTTTAAGACTGCGACTGCATAAACCTACCAACTAAGGTTCATTTAACTTAATGAACAAAGGCATTAAGTATGGTTCTCTTCCACTCCCTGGCCCTGTAAAGCAAGTGGTATTGGCAGGAGATGACTTTTGTAAGCCATTAGGTTACTCCCTAGATACAGACTTGAAGTTACATAATTCTCTTCTGTTTGATATATAGCTATCTATAATCTGCCACGACAGTCTGGTTTTAATGAAATTTATTGGAGGCTTTTGCCTTCTGAGCTTTGTATTCTTCCTCTGTCACTGCTACTCCATTGCTTGGGTCTGGGTTTTTCTTTCTTTCTTTTTTTCCCAGCACACTAACAATGATTTTTTAAATAGCTTATGTGCAACACTAGTTCAACTTGGCAATCAGTTTCTAGTTAATTTGCCTAATTAACTGGATAACATATGACTGCATGGTAAAACTCTTCTCATTCCCAGGCTCTCAAAAATTAGTTTGTGTTTTATATTTTCAGTGATTAAAAGACTTACTAGACAGAGGCAGTTACTGGTGCTCTCTACAGTTATTGCTCTCTACAACTCCCTGAAGGGAGGTTGTAGCCAGGCAGAGGTTGGTCTCTTCTCCCAGGCAGCCAGCACCAGAACAAGAGGACACAGTCTCAGGCTGCACCAGGGCAGGTTTAGACTGGATCTTAGGAAGAAGTTCTATACAGAGAGAGTCGGCTGCCTGGGAAGGTGGTGGAGTCACCTTCATTGGAGGTGTTCAGGAAGAGGCTTGATGGGGTGCTTGGTGCCATGGGTTAGTTGTTTGGGTGGGTTGTATTGTATTGTATTGTATTGTATTGTATTTAGGTGGGTTGGATTGGTTGATGGGTTGGACGCGATGATCTTGAAGGTCTCTTCCAACCTGGTGGTGTATTGTATTGTATTATTGTATTATTGTATTGGTGCTCTTTGCACTTAAGAGTGATGGATAGGAAATGGAAATAGTATTCACCAAACGGCCTGTATTTTGACCACAGGTGAGAAAATAATCAAACTCTGAAATGATGTGAGGATATTAGAATGTATGTTAGCTTGGGATGTTGCAAAATGTTGCCTTCAGGTCATAGAATCCTAGAATTGTTAGGGTTGGAAGGGGCCTCAAGGATCAGCCAGTTCCATCCCCCCTGCCATGGGCAGGGACACCTCACGCTACAGCAGGTTGCTCACAGCCACATCCAGCCTGGCCTTCAAAACCTCCAGGCATGAGGCTTCCACCACCTCCCTGGGCAACCTGTGCCAGGCTCTCACCACCCTCATGGGGAACAACTTCTTCCTAACATCTAAGCTGACTCTACCCATTTCTAGCTTTTTTTCATCCTCCCCAGTCCTATCACTCCCTGACAGCCCAAAACACACTTAAGGAGGCAAAGTACCTTTCTGCATCTGCGAACTGGGATGTCATGTCTTGTTTTGTTGGTCTGGGTTTTTGTGTGTGTGGTGGTTTTTTTGGTTTTTTTTTTTTTTTTTTTTTTTTTTTTTTTTGTGTTTTTTTTTTCTTTAGTTGAATGTGAATTCCAGAAGGAATAACTTGTTATTTAAGCTAGTGGAATTGGAAGAAAAGTTTTATTTCAGGCAGACCTGGCATGTCTGTCAAGCAGCTCCACACTGTGCCCTACTGGCCTTACCGTCCAGTTCATGGCTTCTGTCAAGCTGACCCCCCTCTCACACAGCCCCAGATATGCTCCTTTGGTTTTGCTATCTAGAAGTGCCCAGGGGCAGGGATGATGGTCAGAACCCAGCAGTAAAGCATAAGACACAGTTTGCTGTCCAACTGCTGTAGTGGCTGGGGACTGGGCATGAAAACTCATGTTTCTCTGGGGTACTATATACCCTAGACTGACTGGCTATCTAGCAACTGCCTTTCTACCTGGCTTATTGGATACAGATGCAGTTCCTTTCGCAGTATCACAGTATCACCAAGGTTGGAAGAGACCTCAAAGATCATCGAGTCCAACCTGTCACCACAGACCTCATGACTAGACCATGGCACCAAGTGCCACATCCAGTCCCCTCTTGAACCCCTCCAGGGATGGTGACTCCACCACCTCCCTGGGCAGCACATTCCAATGGCAAATGACTCTCTGTGAAGAGCTTTCTCCTCACCTCCAGCCTAAACTTCCCCTGGTGCAGCTTGAGACTTTCCTTCTATGATGTTATTTTATTTTCTTGCACCATATGCTAAGACCACTGGCATCTAGGAGTTGACCTATTGCTGGCAGTCATCACCAGAATGAGCTGTATTGGCAATGCTGGCCATGGTGTTTTTTGCTGGTCTAGGCTGGTAGGTGGCATTGGAGGAGGTGCCATCCTGAGCAGTGTGATGCTTGGCATAGAATATGTCCTAAATGCACATTAAGTAAGTGTGGTGCTGTGCTGGCTAAATCATCCTCAACACCAGGTAAGGAAGGCTTGGGCAAAACCTTCTGGGCACAGTCCTTAGCTGGCTCATGGATTCGAAACACCACTGCACATGGAGAAGAGAAGGCTCTGAGGACACCTTATTGCGGCCTTCCAGTGTCTGAAGTGGGCCTACAAGAAAGCTGGGGAGGGACTTTTTACGGTGTCAGAACTAGGGGGAATGGAAGAAGTTGTTCCCCATGAGGGTGGTGAGAGCCTGGCACAGGTTGCCCAGGGAGGTGGTGGCAGCCTCATCCCTGGAGGTTTTTTGCAGCCAGGCTGGCTGTGGCTGTGAGCAACCTGCTGTAGTGTGAGGTGTTCCTGTACATGGCAGTGGGGTTGGAACTGGCTGATCCTTGAGGTCCCTTCCAACCCTGACAATTCTGTGATCCTAAGAGAAAGTGCAGTTGTCTCCCACTGCAAAGTAGAGTTTGTGTTCCTGATGTAGTAATTTTGAACATGGAGACTAAAATGGAAGCATTTGGAGGAGCAGATGAGGAAAAAGTATCTTTCTGTTTTTGTGTGGCGTGGCAATTTTAGGCTGTGCCTAGGAAAAATTTCCACAGATTGAGTAGAAAAGTAGTAGAAGGTAAATAAGTTATCATTGGATGTAAAAAGGAAAACAATGATAAGGTCTAAATAATCCCAGTGGTCTGATTAATAACATGAAGTTAGTTGTGTAAGTTAACTCTTTACTGCTTCTTTGCTTTAGCAGATACTACCTGGTTGGTTGCTGACCTTGGCTATGTTCTTTGATGCGGCTGAGTCCTAATAAGCTACTCTCTGCTTTTCTTCTTTTTTCTCTTGTCCTGTGTACAGGGGGGAAGAGCAGGAAGCTGTTGGCAACCCCCTGGTTTTGTCCAGGGGGTTTCTTGTGTTTATAAATGGTAAATGCATGTAAATATTGTATATTTTGTACATATTCATTGCATTTCCTATTTCCAGGTTGTAGTTTTGCTTGTGAATAGAGCTTCATTTGCCTCCACCTTAGCTAGTCTGGCAATTTTATTTTGGGGAGGCAATTTCAACCCACCACGGAGGGACTTCAGTCTCTTCCTGTGAGGACCTGCAGGGCAGTTGTCTCTGCTGTTCTTTATTGTAGCAGCCAGGCTTTGCTTTCTTACTACTGTTAGCCAAGCAGCTGTGAGATGGAGCATGGGAAGGCTTCTCTTGCTTCTGCAGCCGTCATAATTAACAATGTTTTATGTGGCTTGGAGAGTTATAACTGATCTGTGTAACAGGGAGGATGCAGGCTGAAATGGAAGTTTAGTAGATGAAATGTGCTGCTGTTTGGATGAGAGTTATGAAACTTGGCCAGGGGATCAGCTTCCAGTTGTGCAGTGCTGTGATTTTGCAAGGCTGGGAATTTATAGGCTAGTTTCAGTGCTAATGTAAGTAATTCAGAGAAGGAGGCACTTTGTGCTCTGTATTGTGCCACACACTGCGCTTCGGCTGCAGAGTCTCCTTCCTGCTTCGGTCTAAGGTAGCCACAGCAACTCAAGGAAAGGATATTCTGGAAGCTCAATTTTGTGCATTAAAAAAAACCCCAACCAAACACATAAAAACTGACCCTTGATGAGAGAGGATGATACAGCAAGTACAATGTTCCTGGGAAGCACTGAAGTTATAATGGAGCGAGGTGGGAGAGAGGGACATACTGCAGTTCTAGTCACTGTAAACTGAAGGATTTGTAAGTGCAGGGGGAGAGCTGAAGTACATCTCCGTTGCATACATTAGTTCTGCAGTGATGAGGGAGTAGGGTGGGAAAAAAAGATAAAAGGGAAAAAAGTTTCCAGAGAGTTCTGCTAGGTTTATCTGACAAGCTCTGCTCAAGAGGGAATTGAAAAAGAAAATGAGTGAAAATGCAAGGAGGAAAGGAAAATAAGATATCAAGGGCAGTACTGCAGAGTACTGTCAGTGTACAGCCAGGGCACGGTGCAGGCGGTGTTAAGCGGCGAGTGGCAGGTGGTAGCTGTGACTGGTTGCATTAAAATGTGCAGATGTCTCCATTTCACTCTTCTTGCTTTGCCATGTCCTTGTATTCTAAGTTCATGCCACACTGTGGTGGTCGCTGTGTTCTGTATCCTTAACTATATGTCCTTTTCTGTCCAGGAAGAATAAAACTAAGCATACCATTTGGGCAGATAAAGCTGCTCTTTAGTCCTCTGGAATTCCATTTATTTGACCTCTTTTGATGCATATCTTCAAAAATTGATTATCACAGAATCACAGAATTGTCAGTTTTGGAAGGGGCCTCAAGGATCATCCAGTTCCAACCCCCTACCATGGGCAGGGACACCTCACACTACAGCAGGTTGCTCACAGCCACATCCAGCCTGGCTGCAAACACCTCCAGGGATGAGGCTGCCACCACCTCCCTGGGCAGCCTGTGCCAGTCTCTCACCACCCTCCTGGGCAAGAACTTCCTAACCTCCAATCTCAATCTACCCATTTCTAGTTTTGCTCCATTCCCCCCAGTCCTGTCACTACCTGACATCATGCTTAAGGCTTCGTCCTTCCAGCTCTCCCTTTTGGAACTGTATAGACCCAAGCAGTGTTGCAGGCTATCCACTAATATATAATGCACTGCTCAGGTACTCCTTAAAGTTCCAGTTCCAGTTGGGGATGACAACAGTTTGCATCTTAAGTGACCACACAGAGTTTGGGGAGGCTTTTTCCTTAGAGGCAGGAAGTTGTAATGTGAATACAAGACAAAATGGCACCCCACTTAAGTGAAAAAGTGAAAAAAGAGGGCTTGGATCTCTCTGCAGCTCAGGCAGTTTGTACAACAGGAGGCAAAGTTGCAAATCCTGTGGCATCCTTTGAGAGACAAATTCATTCATGTTTGTGAATGATCACTCTGGATGCAGAAGAATTAAAGCACAGAGACACGGCTACAGGGATGTCCTGGCAGGTATGGTGTGGTGATCACAGGATAAGAGGATGTTAGGGGTTGGAAGGGACCTCTGGAGATCTTTGGGTCCAATCCCCCTGCCAGAGCAGGACCATAGAGTCCAAAAAGAGACTGGATGAGGCATTCAGTGCCATGGTATAGTTAATTAGATGGTAGAATGGAATGGAATGGAATGGAATGGAATGGAATGGAATGGAATGGAATGGAAGAATAGAATAGAATAGAATAGAATAGAATAGAATAGAATTGAATTGAATTGAATTGAATTGAATTGAATTGAATTGAATTGAATGAATAACCAGGTTGGAAAAGACCTCAAAGATCATCAAGTGCAACCTGTCACCCAACACCATCTAATCAGCTAAACCATGGCATCAAGTGCCTCATCCAGGCTTTTCCTAAACACCTCCAGGGACGGTGACTCTTTCTGCAAGAACTTCTTCCTAACCTGCAGCCCAAACCTCCCCTGCTGCAGCTTGAGACTGTGTCCTCTTGTTCTGGTGCTGGTTGCTAGAGAGAAGAGACCAACCCCCACCTGGCTACAATCTCCCTTCAGGTAGTTGTAGAGAGCAAGAAGGTCTCCCCTGAGCCTCCTCTTCTGCAGGCTAAGCAACCCCAGCTCCCTCAGCCTCTCCTCACAGGGCTGTGCTCCAGACCCCTCCCCAGCCTTGTTGCCCTTCTCTGGACACCTTCCAGCAAGTCAACCTCCTTCCTAAACTGAGGGGCCCAGAACTGGACACAGGACTCAAGGTGTGGCCTAACCAGTGCAGTGTACAGGGTCACAATGACCTCCCTGCTCCTGCTGGCCACACTGTTGCTGATGCAGGCCAGGATGCCATTGGCCTTCTTGGCCACCTGGGCACACTGCAGGCTCATGTTCAGCTTACTGTCAACCAGTACCCCCAGTTGTTGGGTGGTAGGTTGGACTTGATGGTGTAGAAGGTTTTTTCCAACCTGGTTGATTCTGTATTCTGTATTTTTGTAGAGATGCATGCCCTCATGGCTCCCTGGTTTGAACACATGTTTCATAGTGTGGTTTTGTAAGAAGCCTAGGTCTAAAGGAAAGAGCCCTTTTTGGGAAAGTGGAACAGTATCTGTTAAAAAAAAAATGCCCTACTTTGTTTAAAAGAGATATTTAAATATAATCAGTGATTCCAAAAGCATCTGCAGCCTCATTAGCCAGCCTTGCAGTTTCTAGAACGTTATTGAAATATCATTGAAACACTCCGGAGGAGTTGTTTTCCAACTCATCGGAGCAGCTTTCTTGGTGTGGAATTGGATTACTTCCTAGTAATCTGGCCTGTCTGCCAGATTTGTACCCCTGCTGCAAAGATCACAGCTCACAGGGTGTCAGGGGTTGGAGGGGACCCAAAGAGATCATGGAGTCCAACCCTCCTGCCATAGCATGACCATACAATCTAGCTCAGGTCACACAGGAGCACATCCAGACAGGCCTTGAAAGTCTGCATAGAAGGAGACTCCATCACCTCTCTGGGCAGCCTGCTCCAGGGCTCTGGGACCCTTACAGTAAAGAAGTTCTTCCTCATGTTGAGGTGGAACCTCCTGTGCTGCAGTTTCCATCCATTGCTCCTTGTCCTATCACAGGGCATAAGCAAGCAGAGCCTGTCCCCTCCCTCCTGACTCCCAGCCCTCAGATATTTATAGACATTTATTAAATCCCCTCTCAGTCTTCTCTTCTCCAGACTAAACAGCCCCAGGTTCTGAGCGCAGTAGTCAAGATGAGGTCTCACCAGGGCAGAGGAGATCATCCAGGCTGTGTCAGATCAAATAGCTGAGGGGAATGGTTAGGAGAAAAGGGTGTCCCATATCTAATGTATAAGCCAGACAGGGAATGCTCAGTGGCTCTTCTTGGTGTCATCATCCCAGTGAGAATAGGAGCTCACAAGTGAAAAACAGCATGAGTTGGCAAGAATCAAAGCCTCACTGCAGGGCTGGCTGCAGGAGAGATGCTCTGGGAGCAGCAGCACTGTAGAAACGCTTCTAGCAGGGAAGGCTTCTAGCGGGGAAGGCTTCTGTGCTGGCGCTTTGGAAGCGGTGAAGGGTTCTGGTTAGCAGTGGAGGGAGTTAGCTGGGTGCTGAAGGGATGCCTTTGGAGTGGGCTACCCTGGGTGATGGCCAGGCCTGCTTTGTGAGAGTCCAGGATGCTCCCAGGGAATATCAGGGAGTGTTACATTGATGCGTGTTGGAGACTTGTGCTTTAGACATTTGGAGCAGGCCACACAGAGCAGATACGTATGTATGCATATGAGGAAAGTTGGGATGTCCAAAGGAGTGAGGCACTGGAATGGTTCAAAAGTTACTGAAAAGAATAATAATTTAATGCAGAGGATGTTTTGAGAACAATACATCCAGAAGATAATAATCTTACACACACCCCTGAAATATAGATTAGAAAATAAATCGTTTCTCCTCCTCCTCCTCCTCTATAGTTTTGCTGTAAAGCATTTTATTTGTGTGGCAGATCTTACTGTGTTCCCTTCAGCTGAAAGTAATACCTGGCTGCTTTACAGGAAAACAAGATCCATTTCATCCTTGCATTGCCTGGTACTCTGGTACCCAGATAGAAACAATGAGCACTGATGTGCCGTCTTCCACTCCTCTGCTCCCAGGATAACTCTGAGCGTGATTGTACCTTCCTCTGCCTTAGCATTATCCTTCTGATTAAATAATCTTCCTTTGCTTCCTCTATCTTTGAGTTTGGGGGTTTTGTTGTGCTTATTTTTTTATCCCTCCCTCACCCCTCTGTGTTTATTGCTACTGTGTACTGTGCCTCCATGTAAGCTCAGCCTCTGTGGCTGAGTGGGAGGGAGGAATGCACACAGCCACAGCTTCTGCTCCATTGACTTTTGACCTAATTTAGGAAGGAAGGAAGGAAAGGGAAAAATAATGCAGAGTGCCTCTGGATTCAAAGGTTGCCACATCTTTCATGGAGTGAAAGGCTCTAGTTTTCTCCTCAACTTAAACATCCACATAGCTTGCATGAAAAGTTAGACCTCTATTCAGTGGTGCTCCAGAGAGGTGAGAGGATCTGATTTCCTGCTTATCTTGCTGCATGTGGGCTACTGAGGCTCAGATCTGGGTTTCTGTCAACATTCGCCTTGTCCAACATCCATTCAAAGCCACAAAGGGACAGCCACTGACTTGAAATTCCACTGAATGAAATGTATGAAGAGTTGGGGGATAACAGACTTGACTTTATTTTTTGATGTCTGAGATCAATGACCTCTAATGACTGATCAATGACCTCTAATGACTGGGCTGAATGATGCAATGGGAGGAGGAAGAGGATGGCCAAGGGCTCAGGTCCAGCCAACATGGATTTAGGAAGGGCAGGTCCTGCCTCTCCAACCTGATCTCCTTCTATGATCAGGTGACTGTCTGGTGGACGTGGGGAGGCCTGTGGATGTAGTCTATCTGGACTTCAGCAAGGCCTTTGACACCGTCCCCCACAGTAAACTGCTGGCTAAACTGTCAGCTCGTGGTTTGGACCGCAACACTCTGTGCTGGGTTAGGAACTGGCTGGAGGGCCGAGCCCAGAGAGTGGTGGTGAATGGTGCCGTGTCCCGGCTGGCGGCCAGTCACCAGCGGCGTCCCCCAGGGATCGGTGCTGGGCCCCATCCTCTTTAACATCTTCATTGATGATCTGGATGAGGGGGTTGAGTCAGTCATCAGCAAGTTTGCAGATGACACCAAGTTGGGAACAGATGTTAGTCAGTTAGAGGGTAGAAAGGCTCTGCAGAGGGACCTCGACCGACTGGACAGATGGGCAGAGTCCAACAGGATGGCATTTAATAAGTCCAAGTGCCAGGTGCTGCACTTTGGCCACGGCAGCCCCATGCAGAGCTACAGGCTGGGGTCAGAGTGGCTGGAGAGCTGCCAAACAGAGAGGGACCTGGGGGTGCTGATTGACACCCACCTAAACATGAGCCAACAGTGTGCCCAGGTGGCCAAGAAGGCCAATGGCATCCTGGCCTGTATTGGGAATAGTGTGGCCAGCAGGAGCAGGGAGGTCATTCTGCCCCTGTACTCTGCATTGGTTAGGCCACACCTTGAGTCCTGTGTCCAGTTCTGGGCCCCCTCAGTTTAAGAAGGACATCGAGACACTTGAAGGTGTCCAGAAAAGGGCAACAAGGCTGGGGAGGGGCCTTGAGCACAGCCCTATGAGGAGAGGCTGAGGGAGCTGGGATTGTTTAGCCTGGAGAAGAGGAGGCTCAGAGGTGACCTCATTGCCCTCTACAACTACCTGAAAGGTGGTTGTAGACAGGAGGGGGTTGGTCTCTTCTCCCAGGCAACCAGCACCAGAACAAGGGGACACAGTCTCAAGCTGTGCCAGGGGAGGTTTAGACTCGAGGTGAGGAGAAAGTTCTTCACTGAGCGAGTCATTCGTCATTGGAATGGGCTGCCCAGGGAGGTGGTGGAGTCGCCGTCCCTGGAGGTGTTCAAGGGGAGATTGGACGTGGCACTTGGTGCCATGGTCTAGTTGTGAGGTCTGTTGGGACAGGTTGGACTTGATGATCCTTGGGGTCTCTTCCAACCTTGGTTATACTGTGATACTGTGATTTCTTCAGGGGAAGGTAGATAATGATAGCATTTGGAAAATGGTACTGCTGAAGATCACCCTCTGCAGGATCTGGGACTAGAACAAATGATCCTGTCCTTTAGAGTAGTGCGAGGGACTTGTTAACATTTTTGGGTTTTAAAGGGTGGATTATTCTCCCCATTTTACTAAGGCTGCCAAATGCCCCTGAACTCTAAGTAATTGTCCCTTTGTGTTGTGTCAAGTAAGGACTACAACTGTTTTTAGAAAACACTAGGTTTATAGACTCCCATCCAGAATGTGAAGGTGTTGTGGTCTATGAAAGGATATGTTAATGTTCAATAAGCACAGCGATTAATAAAAATATTAGTAATTTTACTAATCACAAAAATCCCGCAAAAAATATTAAATAAAACTTATTTCCAGGTTGAGGATGTTGGGTGGTGGAACAGATCCCTCCCCAGCAGGACCAAGGAACAATTTAAACAACGTGTACAAAAACCCAGAGACAACAAGCGGCACTTGAAACTGTAAAGAAAGGGAACCTCGGCACTGCAGCCGGCGATGGCCCACAGCGGGGGGGGGGGGGAGCTCCAGAATCCCCCAGGGCAACAGACCTGCAAGAGATGCTTATAAACATCAGGTGTTGTGAGTCCTCACTGATCCTGGTACCTCGTGGCACACGTTCAGATGCAGACAAACCAAAGTGGCGTCGAGCACGTGGGCGCTGCAGGAGCAGAGTTTCACTCTCTGTTGGTGCCTGCAGCTTGTTGCTGAGGCAGGATTGGCTCCCGAAGGGTTTGTAGCTGAAAGCTTTGTAGAGAGGAGGTTCCTCTGCTGCAATCCTTTTGCAGTGTCACTGGCTCCTAGCTCCAGTCAAACGGAACTGCCCCGGGGACTCAGCTCCTCTGGGCTTTCGCCCCTCGGCCCGGCAAGACGCCTGTCTGCTCCTGGGCTTTACAGCGCTGGAACAGCGAGGGGGCTCTGCTGTCCTGGCTGGGTAAACTGAAACACAGTTCAGCTTCCAAGCGAAGCTTGTGGCTCCTTCCAGAGCGTGGGCAACGGCAAGGCAAGGCTCTGGCTCTTTGGGCTGGTGCTTATAGATTTCCCGAGGCAATAATGGCCAGGAGCAACACAGATGTAGGGATAAAACCCTGGTATTGCAACCTATAGAAAGCCTTCTTTCCAACTGTGGCCAGCGGCATGGCCCCCTGGCTCACTCTGGATCTGAAACATGTCCAGGCAAGCCTAAAGAGCCAGATCTACTAGCTTCTGCCTCATTGTCTGGTTCAAACCAATTTCGAGGTTTTTTGTCCATTCAGGACAGAAGGGGAGTGAGGCTAACTTTCTACAAGCAAGGGCCCTGCATCATTTTGTACCACGAGCTTGGAGTAACAGGTAGAGTATTGAAATTGTCAGTGTTGGTGCTTTGGAATCTGGAAAGTCATCTCTGTGACCCCCATCCCTTCATTCTGCTTAATCTTCTCTTTAGAGCAAGCATTTTCAGTTTTCTTTCTCTCTAAGCTCCAAGCATCTGCAATGAGTAGATACCTCCTCCTTAGGAAGAACCTCTGCTGTGGTGCTCTGATTCAGCTTCAGTAAGCATGAGGAAGGTGTTTTGTTGTTAGTGTCACTTTAGCAGTGCAGCTGGGGTTGCTGGCTGCTGTTCACATCACAAGCTGCCTTTGACCATTTTGGATTTTGCAGTTTTTAATACTGCTCTTCCAAAGGCCACTTCTCACAATGGTTTGCAGTCAGTGGGCAGCAGCAGATGGAACTGTTGAAGCGTCTCTTTTATGGAGGGGTTTGAGGAGCATGTCGTGGAGCCATGGCATTCAAATTCCAAACTGTTAACTTAAATGTAATAATGTTCTGACAAAGTGCTACTACCATCTGCTAGTGAGGATTAGTACTAAAAAAAAACCTTCAGAATTTCCCAGACAGAGCAGAGGAGTTAGGGCATGAAGTCCAGCTCTTGAAATGGGCATTTTGGCTCAAGGAGTCACAAACTCTTTGTGGGGACCACTGCCTGGTGGAGATTTTGTCACAGGCTCCTACTTGACCCTTAGTTTTGGATCAGAATCCTTTCTGTGCAGTAGCACTTCTGTGGTAGCTAGAAAAGAGTTTGTATGGCAAAACACGAAGGGAATGTGCTCCGCATGAGTATTTAGAAAGCTTCATTCCATACCGTCGAGGTCTTGTGGACTGAGAGAGTTCTTTGCTTAGTGATTTGGGGTTCTGAACACCCCCTAAACACTCAGCCTTTTCTGTATATGAGAGTCTGTGTACACTTAGAAGATCATCTTCTGACAGAAACGTCCTTGGCAGTAGAATGTGTCCATCCTCAGCTGGACATGCGGGAATCAGTCAGCGTCTAGTAAGAAGAGGGATGGAGCTGGTTTGAATCTCCTCCAAAAGCCAGGGTGACTTACAGATCACAGAATCATGGAATGGTCCAGGCTGGAAGGGACCTCCAAAGCTCATCCAGTCCGACCCCCTCTGCAGTCAGCAGGGACATCCCCAACTAGATAAGGTTGACCAGAGCCTCCTTGAGCCTCACCTTGAATACCTCCAGGGCTGGGGCCTCAACCACCTCCCTGAGCAACCTGTTCCACTGTTCCACCACCTGCGTAGTAAAGAACTTGTTCCTAACATCCAATCTCAATCTGCTCTGCTCTAGTTTGAAGCCCTTGCCCCTTGTCCTGTCCCTGCAGGCCTTTGCAAACAGTCTCTCTCCAGCCTTCCTGTATCCCCCCTTCAGGTACTGGCAGGCTGCTATTAGGTCTCCCCGCAGCCTTCTCTTCTCCAGGCTGATCACCCCCAGCTCCCTCAGCCTGTCCTCGTAGCAGAGCTGCTCCAACCCCTTGATCATTCTTATGGTCCTCCTCTGGACCCTTTCCAACAGGTCCAGGCCCTGAGGGCTCCAGATCAGATATATGTTAGGAAGTGCTTTCAGTATTAAGGAATCTTTATTCATATTAATGAACATATTTAAGCTAAATCTTGCATAATATTTAATGGAAGAAGAAGAGAAATTCAGTAATGACAGACTACATGTAGCTCTTGACCCCTTAAATTAAGAAGGGGTTTGGGGATCCATATTAAAAGATGCATTTTCTGAAATTTCTAGTTGAGAATAAATGGAAAAATGTGACCAAACAGAAATATTTTTGGTGCCTTTCTCTTTTATCTCTTAAAAATATTTGCTGAGTTTTATTATTTGCAGTGTTGTATGAATTATAATAGATGCTCATAAAACACTCTGCAGAGGAGTGTATCCCTTATATGCTTTTTACATGAAATAATCACAGAGTCACAGAATGTTAGGGGCTGGAAGGGACCTCAAAAGCTCATCCAGTCCAACCCCCCTGCCACAGCAGGAGCACCTGGAGCGCAGGAATGCATCCTGGTTTTGAATATCTCCAAAGAGGGAGACTCCACAACCCCCTTGGAGTTGTGCTCTGTCAAGTGCTCTGTCACCCTCACAGGGAAAAATTTTCCCCTATATTTACATTAAACTTCCTTGCCCCAGCTTCCAGCACTGCCCCTTGTGCTGGCATTGGGCATCCCCCAGCAGAGCCTGGCTCCAGCCTCTGGGCACTCACCCTACACAGGTTTAGCAACAGCAATGAGGTCACCCTCAGGCTCCTCCTCTCCAAGCTCCAGAGCCCTCAGCTCCCTCAGGCTCTCCTCCTCAGGAAGATGTTCCACTCCCCTAATCATTTTTGTGGGTCTGTGCTGGACTCTTCCAAGCAGTTCCTTGAGGTCCTTCCTGAACTGAACAGCTCAGAATAGAATACTCCAGATGCAGCCTCACCAGGGCAGAGCAGAGGGGTGCAAGCAGTGTGCACATGTGCCTGTTGGTGCAGTCTGGTTCATGTAGTTAAGACACACTGAGACCAACTCTCCTCAATGATGCATCAGTTCCACCTTTAAAACAATAAATTATTGTTATTAATTATTGTTAATTAATAATAATTAATCATGAATTTAATATTAATCTTGCCATGCTGGAAGTGAAACCGGAGCTGGTAACTTGCATGAAGAGTCAGGTCTCTTTCACTTGTTACTTCAAGTGTCAAGACCTTCACCTTTTCCATACTGCTCCTTGGAATCTCACACTGCTTACCGTAACATTTCTTGAGACTAGTCACTATGGAGCCAGGGTGAATGAAAGGCTTTGTGCTGTTTCTTGTTCAGTCCAAGCAACTATGTTGTCTTGTACTACCATTGAGAAGCATTTTGTTTTATCTGATGTCAGAGAAGGAGCATAGAGAGACACCTTCTATTGTGTTAACAAATGTCTGTCTGAAGCCTGGGGAGCGGAGACTGTTTGTGCTGTGAGAATAAGGTCTGATCTTAAGGGTGGTTTTGTCATGCTCTTGCTTTTTTGCTTCAACAGACAGGCTGTTGCAGCACTGACAGATTCAAAGCAGACATGCATAGGAACTGAACTTTATTAAAGGGCAACTTGTGATAGGGCCAGGGAGGGCAATTTAGATCTCATGAATCCTGTTTCTTTCTTTTTTTCTCTCTTTTTTTTTTTAAGGACTCAGCTATTTCTGTGAATAATAGTAAGAATGGGATGGGTTTCACCAGGAGCAAGGGAAGGAAGTGCACCGATGAGGGACCTGGGGGTGCTGGTTGACATGAGCCAAATGTGAGCCAGCAGTGTACCCAGGTGGCCAAGAAGGCCAATGGCATCCTGGCCTGCATCAGGAAAAGTGTGGCCAGCAGGAGCAGGGAAGTCATTGTGCCCTGTGCTCTGCTTTGGTTAGGCCACACCTTGAGTCCTGTGTCCAGTTCTGGGCCCCTCAGTTTAGGAAGGACATCGAGACACTTGAAGGTATCCAGAGAAGGGCAACGAGGCTGGGGAGAGGCCTTGAGCACAGCCCTGTGAGGAGAGGCTGAGGGAGCTGGGGTTGCTTAGCCTGGAGAAGAGGAGGCTCAGGGGAGACCTCATTGCCATCTACAACTCCCTGAAGGGAGGTTGTATCCAGGTGGGGGTTGGTCTCTTCACCCAGTCAACCAGCACCAGAAGAAGAGGACACAGTCTCAAGCTGTGCCAGGGGAGGTTTAGGCTGGAGGTGAGGAGAAAGTTCTTCCCAGAAAGAATAACCTGCCCTTGGAATGTGCTGCCCAGGGAGGTGGTGGAGTCACCACCCCTGGAGATGTTCACAAAAGGCTTGGATGTGGCACTTGGAGCCATGGATTAGTTGTCAGGAGGTGTTGGGTGGTAGGTTGGACTTGATGACCGCTGAGGTCTCTTCCAACCTGGTTGATTCTATGATTCTTTGATTCTGTGAAAGAGCATTAGGGTGGAGGGGGTTTGGTTGAAGGTCATCATGGAATTCTTGCCTCTACAGTGGAGTACAAACTTGGTGAACTGTTGCATGGGGTACATGGGCACTATCTGTGTCTCCTTTTACAGTCATTTGATGTAAAATGAAAAAACAAACACACAAAACTGCAGACAGGTTCTTTGTGAGAGAGTCCTTAGAGGGAGCATTCCTCAGCACCTCCTCTATTTCTAGATAAGCAAGTGTCTTTTAAAAAGAATTGCTAAAGGTCGAGCAGCCTAGCTAGACGTGTCAGGAGCCTAAATGACTCCAAACAGAGGGTGGAGCTAGCCCAGGAACTAGTACTCTTTGTTTAGGAGCCACGTATGGAGGCTAAGCCTGCACAGGACAGGTTGAGCTCCTTGGATTCCCTTCTCACCAAATAAAGCAGGACATGTTCCTGGCCACTCCTAACCATCTCACTTTGTGTATACTCCTGCCTGCCTTTCTTACTCCCAGCAGACTTCTTTAGTCTCACAGAATCACAGAAAACATCTGGTTGGAAGAGACCTCCAAGCTCATCCAGTCCAACCTTTGAACCGGCGCTGAAGGGTCAAGAGCTTTTCAGGCAAGAGCTGTCAGTGAGATGTGTATTAAATGGCAAGAGAGGTGCACCTTGTGTTCTCTGGTGCTATTCATCTGAGAGTATTGCTCAGTATCCATGTTGTAGTAATAGTCCAGGACCTCAAGGACCTGTTTGATGTGCTGGCTGTGTACAAAGTACAAAGCAGTCCATCGTGAAGCTTCTGTAATCTTCTTGTTTCTTGTCAGCTTCATTTACGTGGTCTCATGCCGCAGGACAGTGCTCTTGTATTCATGTTTCTAGAAAGGCAAAAGAAAGCTTCAATTATACTTCTAGCCTGAAACTATTTGGAAAATGTTTCTGTTTCCACTGCCTCTTATTTTCCCCCATCTGTGCTGACAGATTATATTTATTAGCACGGCGTAAGTTTTGGAGCCCAGGTACTCCCTCAAATCCTCTTAAAATGGCTCATTTATCCCTGTGCTCCTTGTGAACTAGGATTTTTGGGGCTTCTTGCTGGTGTCATTTCCATAGTATACCACAATGTCTTTACATGACACTGGGTTAGATCCTAGGGCTAATTTGCCTGGGCACAGTACCAACATCCCTTTTCCATGGGCTCTCTTCAGTGTGCAGTCTGTATTTAACTGATTTGGTACACACTTAAGAACAGAGAAGTTCTATTACTTCTGTTAGTGATAGGACTGGGGGGGATGGAGCAAAATTAGAAATGGGTAGATTCAGTTTGGATGTCAGGAAGAAGTTGTTCCTCATGAGGGTGGTGAGAGACTGGCACAGGTTGCCCAGGGAGGTGGTGGAAGCCTCATGCCTGAGAGTTTTTGCAGCCAGGCTGGCTGTGGCTGTGAGCAACCTGCTGCAGTGTGAGGTGTCCCTGCCCGTGGCAGGGGGCTTGGAACTGGCTGATCCTTGAGGTCCCTTCCAACCCTGACAATTCTGTGATTCTATTTCTTTTTTTCCAAACTGATAGTCATACAGAGTGCAGCCACATTGATGCAGTGACAGAACCAAGTATTTTGCATGCATTTGCTTTTGTGTCATGCAAAACAATTCTTTGCCTTCAGCTGCCGACCACTGAGGCTGCTGACTGAATATAGCCTTGAAATATTCTCAGTCTTCAAGTTTTTCTTGTTTTATGAAGACCTGAAAGAACTTGTCATTGTTTCATCTCATCTGATGGGCAGCCCAGATCACAGTGAGCGTGGTGCTGGCCTTGGATGGAAGTCCAGTCCATTTCTTTTCCAGGTAATAGTTCCCACTCCAACAGTTGTCAGGATAAAGATGAGAATATGATGAAAGGCTAACAGAATTTTCAGAGTAGTCACTGCCACTTTTCCAAGCAGGGCCTGTAATTCACAGCTCACATTATTTCCATAATCCCTAAGGGTTGTGGTGCTGGAAACACAGACTGTTAGACACCAGTGTGTGTGGATGGGATCTTTCAGTAGGAGATGTGAGGCAAAGATTTTCTGTATCACACATTTAAAAGGAAAGAAAATGGCTACATCTCTCTTCTTACAGGGGATTATTTCGGAGTAAACATCCTGTCCTCTGCTGTAGAGAGTCTGGAGAAATAACATGTCTACCATCAGGCCTGAAGTCCACTCCCTGCCTTTTTAAGACTCTGTCTTGCATGACTTCTGCAGTCAACATAAATAATTTCGTTGTCTCTGTTGGACTTTGGATCAGCTTTACTGATTTTGTGATTCCTTCTGTCCTTTTATGTTTCCTTTCTCCCTTCCAGCAACTACTTCTTGCCTTTTTTGTAACTGCAGCTCATTAGCAGCTGCCCATACTCGTAAGCACCCTTTCACTGATGGATGTGGAGTATTCGTGTGTGGGTGAATTGAGGGACACTGAGCAGGGAAATCTTCATTTCCAGATTTAAAGATAGGTGGAAATCCCACTCACACATGGTTATTAATTATGATGTGATTTCTTATATTGCTGTAAGTACTTTTGTCTCAAGAGGCAAAACCCATATTCAGGAGGTAGGTAATTTTCAGTGGGTTTAATGCCTTTCTGAAGCACTGATTGCTGTAAACTACTTAAGAGAGGACAAAGTGGACCATTTGTCTGCACCAATGTATGTACAGGGCAACCCCTGTCTATTGCTTACTCCATGCTTTGGTCTTATTTTCATTGATAGGAAAGGAAAAAAAATTACAGCTTTAGTTGAGGAATAAGCTTAGAATTTGTGAAATGTGGATTTTCTTTTGGCTGTTTTTCTGTCCTTGAGAATGACATACAATGATTGAGGCATATGAGCTATCTGAAGGAAACCATCAGGGCTCCTTATGAGCTAACCCAGAATCACAGAGAACATCGGGTTGGAAGGGACCTCCAAGCTCATCCAGGCCAACCCTCCACCCATCACTGAAGGGTCGACACTGAGCCATGTCCCTAAGCACCAGCTCCACACTCTGCTTGAACGCCTCCAGGGATGGTGACTCCAGCACTGCCCTGGGCAGAACATTCCAATGGCTGAGAGCCCTCTCTGGGAAGAAATATTTCCTAGCATCCAGGCTGCCCCCTCCCTGCTCCAACCACCCTGCAGGGAGCTGTAGAGAGCAATGAGGTCTCCCCTCAGCCTCCTCTTCTCCAGCCTGAACCCCGCCAGCTCCCTCAGAGGCTGCTCCTAGCCCAGGTGCTCCAGGCCCTTCTCCAGCCTCACTGCCCTTGTCTGGAAACGCCCCAGTCCCTCAGTGTCCCTCTTGCAGTGAGTGGCCTAAACCTGAGCACAGTGCTGGAGGTGTGTCCTCATCGGTGCCGAGCACAGCTCTCTGTTCAGCTGTTGACTTGTTGAAGCTCTGTTTTCCATGTGATAGTTCTGTTCCCTTACCAAGCCCCTTCAGTCTTGTCTGCTGTGTGTGCACTCTTCAAGCAGAGCTCAGTTTCCTGCTGCATTGTATCTGCATGGCCAATCACAGCGATACCATTTCAGCTGAGAGCTTTGGAGTTTATTGTACAACTGTTAGTTGTAAAACTCTATTTTTTGCATCAGTGACTAGAACAAGCTATTCTGTTTCAGGAATGCAAAAATTGGAGGCAAGCAACAAGCTTATTCTGTGATTTGCTTCCGAGCTGATTGTGAGTGATGGACCTGGACTGGTCTCTCAGTTATATTGGAAGGTGCAAAGTGCTGATGTGGAGTACTGCTGCTGTGGACAGAAACTGGGGGGTTAGGTGCAAGTTTCAGATATATATATGTGTGTGTTTATGAAAGTAGTCAAGCTCTGGCTTGTGTAAAGGTAGCTATGACACCATTTCTAATGGAATTGTAAATGCACTTGCACAGCTGTAGGAGACTGTTTCTCTTTCACATGTTTTTCTCTGCTGTTGCAGACAGACTTGTGTTATCTAGAGGAACTGCTCTGTTTTGAATTTGCTGCATATTTTCCAGTAGAATCTGGAACATCCAGCTCGAAACCTAAACCTGAAAATTGCAGATGATTTCCTGAATTACCACAGGGTTATTTGTTTGGGGGGTAGTTGTTTGGTTGGCTGGTTGTTTTTTTCCCTGACTATAAATCCACCAAACAATAGGCTAATTAAAGTCACAGAATCATGGACTCACTTTGGTTGGGAAAAAACTTTAAGATCATTGAGTCCAACCTTCCTCTGACTCTACCAAGGCTGAGGCTAAACCATGCCCCTCAGCACCACATCCCTCTTTGAAACATCTCCAGGGATGGGAACTTCACCTCAACATGAGGAGAAACTTCTTTACAGTGAGGGTAATGGAGCACTGGAACAGGCTGCCCAGAAAGACTGTGCAATCTCCTTCTATGGACACATTCAAAACCCACCTGGATGCATTCCTGTGCAGACTACCCTGTGTGATCCTGATTTGGCAGGAGGTGGACTTGATGATTTCTAGAGGTCCCTTCCAGCCTCTAATGTACTGTGATACTGTGAATTCAACCAACTCCCTTGGCAGCCTGTTCCAGTGTTTGAGAACCCTTTCAAGGGAAGAAGTTTCTTATCTCAAACCTAAGTGCTCCTGTGTATTCTACAATGCAAAGCAGGTGTTAGTATGGAGAAGTGCACTTTGGGTTTTGAACTTCTGATAGTATTTCAGGTGACCTTTACAAGCATCCTTTCATTTCACACCTTTGTTTTCTTCTTACCAAGGGGGTGTCTGCAAACGCAGAAGCATTTTGGAGACCTACATTCCCATTGGAAACAGAAGATGTTGTAATAGCTAACAGGAATAGCTTCCTCCACACAACACATCAGGGTTTTTTGGAAGAGAGGGCACCACTGAACCCATGTGCACCCTGCAGAACATGCCCAACACGTGAAACATTCTTAGTCATCAGCTGGGTTTTGTGAATTGATAAAAACTCATCTGGAAAGTCATTGCTTATGTTCATTTTGGCCATGAGGATGAGCAGAGGGCCGGAGCACCTCTGCTGTGGAGGCAGACTGAGAGAGCTGAGGCTGTTCAGTCTGGAGAAGCAAGGGCTCTGAGAAGACCTAATTGTAGCCTTCCAGTATCTGAAGGGGACTACAAGAAAGCTGGGGAGGGACTTTTGAGGGTGTCAGGGAGTGATAGGACTGGGGGGAATGGAGCAAAACTAGAAATGGGTAGAGTCAGATTGGATGTTAGGAAGAAGTTGTTCCCCATGGGGGTGGTGAGAGACTGGCAGAGGTTGCCCAGGAAGGTGGTGGAAGCCTTATCCCTGGAGGTTTTTGCAGCCAGGCTGGATGTGGCTGTGAGCAGCCTGCTGTAGTGTGAGGTGTCCCTGGGCATGGCATGGGGTTTGGAACTGGCTGACCACAGCACTTGAGGTGCAGCCTCCCCAGTGCTGAGTAGAGAGGGCAATCACCTCCCTGCTCCTGCTGGCCACACCGTTTCTAATGCAGGCCGGGATGCTGCTGGCCTTCTTGGCCACCTGGGCACACTCCCCTTGTCAATCAGTCCCACACCTCCTCATCTGCTGCCCTAGTGTCTGTATCTCCAGTTGTGCCTCAACAGCAGCAAAGTCCTCTTCTTTCCCTGTTCCATTGGTACTTGCCCTGTATGGGTAGCTGAGATGAACAGATAAAAGCTGATCATCCATGCATTCTTTATTTCTTACCTCTTTATGTCTGTATGCTGAAGTCCATGTTTTTGCAGCATCATATACTTAAAATCTTTGAAGAGATTTAGTGTGAGCAAGTGTTCAAAAGTTCCTGGTAAAGTAGTTCAGAGTCTTCATCTGGAGGTCTTGTTAAAATAATGTCTGTTTTAATGGCATTTCATGTCAGTCCAGGCAGTGTAAAAGTGGGACTATTGTTTTAAAACAATCATGAGTCTTAAATGTTAAGCAGGAATTCGCGTTGTGAGAAGATTTGGATTGTTTATTATGTTGGCTGGATTAGCCAAATCCTACTTAAGATACTCATAGGAGGAAGCGTTAGCCCTCACTGTAGAACTTGGGCTTTAGGAGTATCTTCTGAGCAAACAAGCTCAGATTAGTAGTGCACTCCAGAAGCAATAATAATGCTGTGGCTGAAGCACTTGGCTTGCAATGGGGAGATCACAGGCTCACAGGATGTCAGGGGTTGGAAGGGACCCAAAGAACTCATCGAGTCCAACCCCCCTGCCAGAGCAGGACCATGCAGTCTAGCTCAGGTCACACAGGAACACATCCAGAATGGGCTAGAAAGGCTCCAGAGAAGGAGACTCCACAACCTCTCTGGGCAGCCTGTTCCAGTGCTCTGGGACCCTTACAGTAAAGAATTTCCCCCTTGTGTTGAGGTGGTACCTCCTGTGCTGCAGCTTACATCCATTGCTCTTTGTCCTAAGTATTCTGTCCTCAATTGTCCTAAGATTCCAGAGGGTTTTTTGGTATTTCCACAAAATCCTGATTTGTTTTTCCACTCATCTTGGTTTTTTTTTGTTTGCTTGGGGTTTTATTTTGGTTGTTTTCTGTGTGTGTGTGAATTACAGTGAGTGATGCTGGCTCTGTTATTATCTCCAGAATATTATTTCGCAATTATTAGGATTTAGAAGGGACCATGGGTAAGTGGGAATATCTTGAACAGTTGAGCAGTGTTGGGAGCATCATAGAATCATTGGACAGCTTAGGCTGGAAGAGACCTTAGAGATCATCCAATCCAACCTCCCTGCCATGGGTGGTCCCAGAGGTGCCCCATAGACAGGGACACCTCTCAACCAGCCCAGCTTACTCAAGGCCACATCCAACCTGGCCTTCAACAGCTCCAGGGCAGGGGCATCCACAGCCTCTCTGGACAATCCATTCCAGGGTCTTCCTGACATCAAATCTAAACCTATTCTTCTTCAATGTAAATCCATTTCCCTTGTCCATGGACACTCTTGTAAAAAGCCCTCTGCACCCTTGCTGTAGAATCCCTTCAGGAAGCTCTAGGGCCCCCCCCCAGAGCCTTCTCTTCCCCAGGCTGAACAACTCCAGTTCCCTCAGCCTATCCTCATAGCAGAGGTGTTCCAGCCTCTCCATGCTCTTTGTGGCCCAAAAAAGCATCAAAACAAGCCAACAAAGAAGGCCCTTGAATTGAGCTTTTCCATGTCACTTCGAGGCACACTCAGAATGTTCTGTTCTCCCTGAATGATAGGATCTGTAATATATAACTGAAAGTGGTATTGCCAGAGCCTGACAAGGTGATGACAGCATATATATAAAATGTTTTTAGTGTGGCAGTGGGAATACTTCCTAGACTATTCATACACATATTTCCTTACACAGTCACATGCAGCTGCATACTTTTACTATTTTCTTCCCCTGACAATATTCAGAGAGATGATTTACTTGCACCATTGCTGAAAATGGAAGATTGCTTCAATTTCAACAGTTCTTTGAAGAATACTCCCATTTCTGCTTGAAGGCTTGTAAGAGAACCATGCCTGACCAACACAGTAATATCAAAGGAATTTATATGTTATTTAAAAAGAAAATTTCTTTACTGTTTTAATTAAAGACAGAGAAATTACCTTGGTGGACATGAGTTGTTTTCATTGCTTAATGAAAATTCCTTGTAAGATTAGTTATTCATTTTTTTTAAATCTTAGAACCACAGAATCAACCAGGTTGGAAAAGACCTCAGAGATCATCAACTCCAACCTATTACCTATCACCCAACACCTCCTGACAACTGAACCATGGCTCCAAGTGCCTCATCCAAGCCTTTTTTGAAACACGCCCAGGGACAGTGACTCCACCACCTCCCTGGGTAGCACATCCCAATGGCCAATTCCTCTTTCTGGGAAGAACTTTCTCCTCATCTCCAGCCTAAACCTCCCCTGGCACAGCTTGAGACTGTGTCCTCTTGTTCTGGTGCTGGTTGACTGGGAGAAGAGACCAACCCCTTCCTGGCTACAACCTCCCCTCAGGGAGTTGTAGAGAGCAATGAAGTCTCCCCTGAGCCTCCTCTTCTCCAGGCTAAACAACCCCAGCTCCCTCAGCCTCTCCTCACAGGGCTGTGCTCAAGGCCTCTCCCCAGCCTCGTTGCCCTTCTCTGGACACGCTCAAGTGTCTCAATGCCCTTCTTAATCTGAGAAGCCCAGAGACCATGGTGTTTAAAAATGATGTCTCAGCCTACAGTGAGACCTTGAGTGCTTTGTCTATTTGGGTATCTGCTACCCAAATGGTCAATGCTAAGACTGTTGTTACTGTAGAGGGTAAACAGTTCCTCCTGCTTCCTAGTGTCTGTTTGTCCTGCATACCAACTATTTTTCCTTCTGTTCCCAATGTGCATATGTAGCTCTTTGTCTGTGGGTAATTCTGTATTTGTTTGTATAATCCTACAGTGTTTTCTGATAGATTAAGGAATTAATTTGTCTTCTGATTTTCCTCATCCTTATTCATAATTTGTAGCTAAGTAGAACGATAATTAAGTCAAGAGAGTAGAAATGTAATGTAGGTTGCTCTCTAAATCCATAGCTGCCAGTTAAAAGGGACAATCAGCTATAAATACTGTTAAGCACAGTTTGTGTTTTTGGAGGGAAGTGTGTATTAGCAAGTATTAGCAAGTCAATAGAATCATAAAATCATAGAATTTTTAGGGTTGGAAGGAACCTCAAGGATGATCCAGTTCTAACCCCCCTACACCTCACACTACATCAGGCTGCTCACAGCCACATCCTGCATGGCCTTAAAAACCTCCAGGGATGGTGGTTCTACCATCTCAGCAAGTAACTTGGCCTTCTGTATGTAAATATTGTTATTTTTGTGTCCATTACTGTTTTTCTGACATCCTTGAACCAGATCTAATGCAATATCCACTTTGTAGGAAGGAAATAGGCTAGATGTGAGGAGGAAGTTCTTCACCGTGAGGGTGGTGAGCCCTGGAATGGGTTGTCCAGGGAGGTGGTTGAGGCCCTGTCCCGGAGGTGTTTAAGCCCAGCTGGATGAGGCTCTGGCCAGCCTGATCTAGTGTGGGGTGTCCCTGGCCATGGCAGGGGGGTTGGAACTGGATGATCCTTGTGGTTCCTTCCAACCCTAACTGAAACCATGAAACTATGAAACTGTGAAACTATGAAATAATTTGGTTTCTGGGCTGCAGCCGTTCCTATAACTTCCTTCATGGCTCTACATCAACTTTGGCCACTGGATTTGTTCTGAATGGCAGAAAGACATAGTCTTTTGCTAGGTAAAAAAAAGGTGAAATATATGCCCTAAACTCTGAAGAGGAAGCAAATAAGTGTCTTGGATGAGACTAGCCTTTGTATTTCAACATTTGAAGCCATTCTGGAATTGTCCTGTGAGCTGTTATATTAGCTGGTCAGAGCAGTGCTAGAGGATGATAAATTTCAGCCATTAACACATTATTAGGATTGTGAAGAAGAGAAAGAAGCACACTTCTATTAAACAGGGCTGATGGTCCAGGCAAAGGAGCTGGAAACTCATTAGGTGATGTATTTCCATCAACATGTGGGTCTGTAGCAATTGAAAAACACTTAAGGATTGGAGACTTCAGATGATGATTCAGACACTTGCCTTCATTTTTTGTGTGTGTGTGCAAGCTGTTGTGTTTAGAAACATTTCTTAAATTGCTACAGAGAGCCACTCTGTGGTTTACCTATTTCCCATACCATTAGGCAGCTATCTGATGTCTGCAAAAGGCAAAAGAATTTAAGGTGATGAAGACCAAGCAGACAAATACAATTTCCAGAACTGTCTGTTTGCTTTGTGTGTTTTGCCATACATAAGATCAGAGAGGAAAACAAATGCCGAATCCATGGCAAAGAATACATTTATCCAATCTATACCTGCAAAGCCTGAGGAACCAGCTCACTGCTGAATTTTAAATACAACCAGTTCATCACAAAACAAAGGCAAAGCAGCGCTGGGCGCAGAGCAGGTTTGCTAGAGGCACCGTAAACAACACGAGTTGAACTTATAGAGCCGTCAAACATCCATATTCATACCTTTCCCCAGTACCTTCCCACCCTTCTCCATCAGGGCTGTGACAAAACCTGCACTTTTGACCTGGCCAGTCTTCAGACATGTCGGCGCCTCCCCTTTCTCTCTCAATACACAAGGATCAAACCCCACACAACACAGACTATAATACAATAATACAATACAATACACCACCAGGTTGGAAGAGACCTTCAAGATCATCGCGTCCAACCATCAACCAATCCAACCCACCTAAAATACATACAATACAATACAATACAATACAATACAATACAATATAACCCACCTAAACAACTAAACCATGGCACCAAGCACCCCATCAAGCCTCTTCCTGAACACCTCCAATGATGGTGACTCCACCACCCCTCCACAGGCAGCCCATCAATGGGCAATCACTCTCTCTGTATAGAACTTCTTCCTAAGATCAGTCTAAACCTCCCCTGGCGCAGCCTGAGACGTGTCCTCTTGTTCTGTACTGGCTGCCTGGGAAAGAACCAACCTCTGCCTGGCTACAACCTCCCTTCAGGGAGTTGTAGAGAGCAATAAGGTCACCCCCTGAGTCTCCTCTTCTCCAGGCTAAGCAACCCCAGCTCCCTCAGCCTCTCCTCACGGGCTGTGTTCCAAACCCCTCACCAACTTTGTTGCCCTTCTCTGGACACACCTCCAGCAAGTCAACCTCCTTCCTAAACTGAGGGCCCAGAACTGGACACAGGACTCAAGGGTGGCCTAACCAGTGCAGTGTACAGGGCAGAATGACCTCCCTGCTCCTGCTGGCCACACTGTTCCTGATGCAGGCCAGGATGCCATTGGCCCTCTTGGCTGCCTGGGCACACTGCAGGCTCATGTTCAACCTCCCATCAACCAGCACCCCCCAGGTCCCTCTCTGCCTGGCAGCTCTCCACCACTCTGACCCCAGCCTGTAGCACTGCCTGGGGTTGCTGTGGCCAATGTCAGAACCTGGCACTTGGATGTGTTCAATCTCCTGCCCTTGGCTCTGCCCTCTGTCCAGCCTGTCCAGGTCCCTCTGCG
>CM037643.1:43842112-43880099 GCA_015227895.2 Colaptes auratus | reverse complement strand
CAGTAACAACCTGAAGTGTGAGACAGAAGGATGTTTGCCTCCATGCAAGAACAGCTCAACCTGATATGGGATGAAGATAACAATGGACAGCTGCATATCAAAGAAGAAAACTCAGTTAGCATCAGGGGTGCAGAAATGTCAGGGTATTGCTCAGCCTGCTCCATTTTTCCTGTATAGACTGCTTGCTCTGTACCAATAAATGATTCCTGCTCCACAACGAGGAGTCGTGCATGCATCCCAACATCATGGCGCCCAAACAGGGACTTCAGTGAGATCCCTCTCCAATCCACCCTCGGCTTGCACCCCCAGTGAGCCGAACGGGAGACCTGAGCAAATCATCCCCTACACTTGCAGAACAGGTCTGGGGACTGCAGCCAGGAAGAATATGAGCCAGGGAGCCAGGAGATCACAGCATTTGCACCATGATGTGCTTCTGGGAATTATCAAAGAGCAAGGTACAGACTGAGCTGTCAGAAACTTACCCTCCTTTTGCTGTGGATCAATCGCAGTGGCCCCGGCATCCTGAATCAGGACATATGAATTAACAGAGTGGAACAGGGGTGGAGAGACCCTCTCAGAAGCACAAAAATCCGGGAATGGTTTGTCACGGACATGTTAATAACGCGGTGCCTACTATGGCTAGCGCTGACCACGCTCATGAGTAAATTCCACAGCGATACATCACCCTCGGGGACACTAAACACTCCCATGAGCCGTGCGGGCCCCCAGGGCAGCATGAGCTTCCTACACACAACACAACACAGGCAGAAACAAGCGGTGTGGCCACAGGGCAAACGGGGAGGAAAGAATGGACACTGATGAGCTGCTAATGAGAGCCGCTCACAAAAGCTCCTGGTTCAACAGTGAGAGAGGCCGTTTGACATGCCTGGTATGAAGTCTAAGACATTGAAGACATTGCCTGATGCAGGTGTGAAATACCCGGACAGCAGCTCTGAGCCAGACACAGAGCTGGGTGATCCTTTCGATCATGGCTACACTGATACAGCAAAGGAGCCAGGTTCATATCCACAGGTAGCTCTGCTGAAGGCAGCCACAGCGGCTGCAGAAGGAGCAAATCCTCAAACGGAGCAGGAAGTAAACGAACAGAAGAAACAAAGAAAACCAGATGCAGAGGTTTAGGCTGAATGATAGGAAGAAGTTCTTCACAGAGTTATTGGCCATTGGAATGTGCTGCCCAGGGAGGTGGTGGAATCACCATCGCTGGAAGTGTTTAAGAGACACTTGGTGCCATGGTGATCAGATGGTGTTGGGTGATAGGTTTAACTTGATGATCTTGAAGGTCTTTTCCAACCTGGTTAATTCTATTCTATTCTATTCGATTCGGTTCGATTCAATTCGATTAGATTCAATTCGATTCAAAGTTAAAACTGCCAACTCAAGTAACTGATGATAAACTAACCTCTTTTGACTCTGACAGCTCCATTACTCAAGAATCGCTCAAAAAATCAAACCAGCCATTTTTACAACCCAAAGCACCGAGTTTATCTTCCTGTCTTCCTTTAAACGCTACTGCTGAAGTTGTTAACTCTGTTCCCTATCCCTTTTCTTTTCCAGCAGGTTTTTACTCAGCCTCTCAGTTCTTACCCCAGCAGCAGACTTTGTTATCACCGCCGCCTTACGGAGGTGTTTGTGTCGCTTCTACTGCTGCTATAACTAATATGGGGGTGAGGGATAACGGGATGCTTTATCAAGGAGGGAGTATGCAGGATGATGCTAAAATGTCTAATTGTTTGTTGAATAATGAACATGTTCCAACTGTAGCTACACAGTTGCAAATTTCAATTTCTCATGTTTCTCATAAAGATGATAAAGGTTTTATAAATACAGAAATGCTGCAATGCCAGTAGTGGTGGAAAACAGTCTGGGAGGTGGGATTGCTCCCGTGTATCAGTCTCTGTCCTATGATATCTTAAGAGAACTAAAACATCATTCTGAGTCCCCCCCTTGTCTCCTGGTGGGTCAGAAGAAAGATATTCCAAAAGAAGTGATAGATGGACTATCCACAGGCAATTACAGGTGATTGTGAAATGGTGGCCTGAGCCTAAAGAGATGGCTGAGCCCACTGCTCCCCTCTCGGTGGGACCACTTGCTGAGGGGAGGGGTGTGCCTTCCAGGGCAGTGCAGGACTTCAGTCCTCAGTGGTGAGCCTGGGGGGTGTGGGATGGTGAAGCGTGATGCAGCACCTCACCAAAAACATTGACCTGGGTGGAATCATTAAGGACTCAAAAAAAAAAAGGGGGGGGTGAGGGGGGAAACGTGGTTTGGGTAAAAGGGTTTGTGTTTAGCTTGGTGTGGAGGGAAGCTGAAACAAGGGTACTTACAGGCCCATTCAAAGAAATTAAGCCCACTCTTTCAGGGACATCACCTGAGAGGGTGGCTCAGAGAACCTCTCCGTGCGCGCGCATGCGTGTGTGTGTGTGTGTGTGTGTGTGTGAAACCTGGAAATACAGTTTGTATGTTTTGAGGTTGTGTTTCTTACTTAAACTCTAATGCTGAAGATTCCTCTCCACCTGCTGAACACAGCCCTTCTAATCCACCCCAGGGTGGTGTTTGCCTTCTCGGCTACAAGAGCACATTGCTGACTCGTGGTCCATCACAATGGAGTGAAAAGGCAGCAGTGGGCTGGCACCTGTGGCTAAAAGGAGTGTGATATTTAACAGAAAGCTATACATAGAAGAAGAGAATATAATGGAATGGAATGGAATAGAATAGAATAGAATAGAATAGAATAGAATAGAATAGAATAGAATAGAAATAGAATAGACCAGGTTGGAAGAGACCTTCAAGATCATCACGTCCAACCCATCAACCAAACCAACACTAATCAACTAAACCATGGCACCAAGCACCCTATCAAGTCTCCTCCTGAACACCTTCAATGATGGTGACTCCACCACCTCCCTGGGCAGCCCATTCCAATGGGCAATCACTCTCTCTGTGGAGAACTTCTTCCTAACCTCCAGCCTAAACCTCCCCTGGCGCAGCTTGAGACTGTGTCCTCTTGTTCTGGTACTGGCTGCCTGGGAGGGAGATTACAACTGGAGTCCTTATGACTTCTTTTTTTTCTGTCACAGGAAAATCTTTTGACAGCCATCACAGAGAAATGAAAAGAAAGAAAAAAAAAAAAAAGCAAAAGTCTTCTATTTTGTACTAGAAAACAAAAAGCCTGCATTACTTGGGCAGAAGTTGTTCAGCTCAGCAGCTGGAAGTCAGGGGGTCATGGAGTCTGAAACAGAAGCTGTGAAAGTCAAATTTTGCCCATATTTGACTGCAAGAAGTCCAGAACCTATCACAGACAGATCACAACTCAGCAAGCAAGTACTGGAATGTAATACTCTTCATCCTTTCGTGAGAAATTGTGTTTAATATTTGGCTTTGGCAAGGGGAATTGCTGGGGACCATGAGGTTCAATCTTTGGGCTGACTGGTTGGTAGTAGTCACAGACCACTTACAGGATGGCCAAGGGACCAGGCCCAGCCAGCATGGATTTAGGAAGGGCAGGTCCTGCCTCACCAACCTGATCTCCTTCATGACAGGGGGACCACGGTGGATGTGGGGAGGCTGTGGATGTGGTCTACCTGGACCTCAGCAAGGCCTTTGACACCGTCCCCCACAGCAAACTCCTGGCCAAGCTGGCAGCCCCTGGCTTGGACAGGATCACACTGTGTTGGGTTAGGAACTGGCTGGAGGCCAAGCCAGAGAGGTGATGGTGAATGGGCCACAGCCAGCTGGCAGTCAGGCACTAGTGGTGTGCCCCAGGATCAGTGCTGGGCCCCCATGCTCTTCAACATCTTTATTGATGATCTGGATGAGGGCATTGAGTCCATCATCAGTACATTTGCGGACAACACCAAGCTGGGGGTAGGAGTTGATCTGTTAGAGAGTAGGAGAGCCCTGCAGAGGGACCTGGACAGGCTGGACAGATGGGCAGAGTCCAAGGGCAGGAGATTGAACACATCAAGTGCCAGGTTCTGCACATTGGCCACAGCAACCCCAGGCAGTGCTACAGGCTGGGGTCAGAGTGGCGGAGAGCTGCCAAACAGAGAGGGACCTGGGGGTGCTGGTTGATGGAGGTTGAACATGAGCCTGCAGTGTGCCCAGGCAGCCAAGAGGGCCAATGGCATCTGGCCTGCACTAGGAATACTGTGGCCAGGAGGAGCAGGAGGTCATTCTGCCCTGTACACTGCACTGGTTAGGCCACCTTGAGTCCTGTGTCCAGTTCTGGGACCCTCAGTTAGGAAGGAGGTTGACTTGCTGGAGGTGTCCAGAGAAGGGCAACAAAGTTGGTGAGGGGTTTGGAACACAGCCCTGTGAGGAGAGGCTGAGGGAGCTGGGGTTGCTTAGCCTGGAGAAAAGAAGACTGAGGGGTGACCTTCTTGCTCTCTACAACTCCCTGAAGGGAGGTTGTAGCCAGGCAGAGGTTGGTTCTCTTCTCCAGGCAGCCAGCCCAGAACAAGAGGACACAGTCTCAGGGCGCCAGGGGAGGTTTAGACTGGATCTTAGGAAGAAGTTCTATACAGAGAGAGTGATTGCCCATTTGGAATGGCTGCCTGTGGAGGTGGTGGAGTCACCTTCATGGAGGTGTTCAGGAAGAGGCTTGATGGGTGCTTGGTGCCATGGTTTAGTGTTTAGGTGGGTTATATTGTATTGTATTCTATGTATTGTATGTATGGTATTGTATGTATGTATTGTATGAGGGTGGGTGGATGGTGATGGGTGGACGCACTGATCTTGAAGGTCTCTTGCAACCTGGTGGTGTATTGTATTGTATTATTTATTATAGTCTGTGTTGTGTGGGGTTTGATCCTTGTTGTATTGAGAGAGAAAGGGGAGGCGCCGACATGTCTGAAGACTGGCCAGGTCAAAAGTGCAGGTTTTGTCACAGCCTGATGGAGAAGGGTGGGAAGGTACGGGAAGGTATGAATAGGGATGTTTGACGGCTCTATAAGTTCAACTCGTGTTGTTACGGTGCCTCTAGCAAACCTGCTCTGCGCCAGCGCTGCTTGCTTTGTTTGGGATGAATGGTTGTATTTAAAATTTCAGCAGTGAGTGGTTCCTCAGGCTTTGCAGGTATAGATTGGATAAATGTATTCTTGCCATGGATTCGGCATTTGTTTCCTCTCTGATCTTATGTATGGCAAAACACACAAAGCAAACAGACAGTTCTGGAAATTGTATTTGTCTGCTTGGTCTTCATCACCTTAAATTCTTTTGCCTTTTGCAGACATCAGATAGCTGCCTAATGGTATGGGAAATAGGTAAACCACAGAGTGGCTCTCTGTAGCAATTTAAGAAATGTTCCTAAACACAACAGCTTGCACACACACACAAAAAATGAAGGCAAGTGTCTGAATCATCATCTGAAGTCTCCAATCCTTAAGTGTTTTTCAATTGCTACAGACCCACATGTTGATGGAAATACATCACCTAATGAGTTTCCAGCTCCTTTGCCTGGACCATCAGCCCTGTTAATAGAAGTGTGCTTCTTTCTCTTCTTCACAATCCTAATAATGTGTTAATGGCTGAAATTTATATCCTCTAGCACTGCTCTGACCGCTAATTAACAGCTCACAGGACAATTCCAGAATGGCTTCAAATGTTGAAATACAAAGGCTAGTCTCATCCAAGACACTTATTTGCTTCCTCTTCAGAGTTTAGGGCATATATTTCACCTTTTTTTTACCTAGCAAAAGACTATGTCTTTCTGCCATTCAGAACAAATCCAGTGGCCAAAGTTGATGTAGAGCCATGAAAGGAAGTATAGGAACGGCGCAGCCCAGAAACCAAATTATTTCATGGTTTCACAGTTTCATAGTTTCATGGTTTCAGTTAGGGTTGGAAGGAACCACAAGGATCAGCTAGTTCCAACCCCTGCCATGGACAGGGACACCCCACACTAGATCAGGCTGGCCAGAGCCTCATCCAGCCTGGGCTTAACACCTCCAGGGACAGGCCTCAACCACCTCCCTGGACAACCATTCCAGGGCTTCACCACCCTCCGGTGAAGAACTTCCTCCTCACATCTAGCCTATTTCCTTCCTACAAAGTGGATATGCTAGATCTGGTTCAGATGTCAGAAAAAACCAGTTAATGGACACAAAATAACAATATTTAAATACAGAAGGCCAAGTTACTTGCTGAGATGGTAGAACCACCATCACTGGAGGTTTTTAAGGCATGCAGGATGTGGCTGTGAGCAGCCTGATGTAGTATGAGGTGTAGGGGGGTTGGAACTGGATCATCCTTGAGGTTCCTTCCAACCCTAAAAATTCTATGATTTTATGATTCTATTGACTTGCTAATACTTGCTAATACACACTTCCCTCCAAAAACACAAACTGTGCTTAACAGTATTTATAGCTGATTGTCCCTTTTAACTGGCAGCTATGGATTTAGAGAGCAACCTACATTACATTTCTACTCTCTTGACTTAATTATCGTTCTACTTAGTTACAAATTATGAATAAGGATGAGGAAAATTAGAAGACAAATTAATTCCTTAATCTATCAGAAAACACTGTAGGATTATACAAACAAATACAGAATTACCCACAGACAAGAGCTATATGCACATTGGAACAGAAGGAAAAATAGTTGGCATGCAGGACAAACAGACACTAGGAAGCAGGAGGAACTGTTTACCCTCTACAGTAACAACAGTCTTAGCATTGACCATTTGGGTAGCAGATACCCAAATAGACAAAGCACTCAAGGTCTCACTGTAGGCTGAGACATCTTTTTAAACACCATGGTCTCTGGGCTTCTCAGATTAAGAAGGGCATTGAGACACTTGAGCATGTCCAGAGAAGGGCAACGAGGCTGGGGAGAGGCCTTGAGCACAGCCCTGTGAGGAGAGGCTGAGGGAGCTGGGGTTGTTTAGCTGGAGAAGAGGAGGCTCAGGGGAGACTTCATTGCTCTCTACAACTCCCTGAGGGGAGGTTGTAGCCAGGAGGGGTTGGTCTTCTCCCAGTCAACCAGCACAGAACAAGAGGACACAGTCTCAAGCTGTGCCAGGGGAGGTTTAGGATGGAGATGAGGAGAAAGTTCTTCCCAGAAAGAGGAATTGGCATTGGGATGTGCTACCCAGGGAGGTGGTGGAGTCACTGTCCTGGGCATGTTTCAAAAAAGGCTTGGATGAGGACTTGGAGCCATGGTTTCAGTTGTCAGGAGGTGTTGGGTGATAGGTAATAGGTTGGAGTTGATGATCGCCTGAGATCTTTTCCAACCTGGTGATTCTGTGGTTCTAAGATTTAAAAAAATGAATAACTAATCTTACAAGGAATTTTCATTAAGCAATGAAAACAACTCATGTCCACCAAGGTAATTTCTCTGCTGCTTTAATTAAAACAGTAAAGAAATTTTTTTTTAAATAACATATAATTCCCTTGATATTTACGTGGTTGGTCAGGCATGGTTCTCTTACAAGCCTTCAAGCAGAAATGGGGTATTCTTCAAAGAACTGTTGAAATGAAGCAATCTTCATTTTCAGCAATGGTGCAAGTAAATATCTCTCTGAATATTGTCAGGGGAAGAAATAGTAAAAGTATGCAGCTGCATGTGACTGTGTAAGGAATATGTGTATGAATAGTCTAGGAAGTATTCACACTGCCACACTAAAAACATTTTATATATATGCTGTCATCACCTTGTCAGGCTCTGGCAATACCACTTCAGTTATATATTACAGATCCTATCATTCAGGGAGAACAGAACATTCTGAGTGTGCCTCGAAGTGACATGGAAAAGCTCAATTCAAGGGCCTTCTTTGTTGGCTTGTTTTGATGCTTTTTGGGCCACAAAGAGCATGGAGAGGCTGGAACACCTCTGCTATGAGGATAGGCTGAGGGAACTGGAGTTGTTCAGCCTGGGGAAGAGAAGGCTCTGGGGGGGGCCCTAGAGCTGCCTAAGGGATTCTACAGCAAGGGTACAGAGGGCTTTTTACAAGAGTGCCATGGACAAGGGAAATGGATTTACATTGAAGAAGATAGTTTAGATTTGATGTCACGGAAGACCCGGGAATGGATTGTCCAGAGAGGCTGTGGATGCCCCTGCCTGGAGCTGCTGAAGGCCAGGTTGGATGTGGCCTTGAGTAAGCTGGGCTGGTTGAGAGGTGTCCTGTCTATGGGGCACCTCTGGGACCACCCATGGCAGGAGGTTGGATTGGTGATCTCTAAGGTCTCTTCAGCCTAAGCTGTCCAATGATTCTATGATGCTCCCAACACTGCTCAACTGTTCAAGATATTCCCACGTACCCATGGTCCCTTCTAATCCTAATATTGCGAAATATTCTGGAGATAATAACAGAGCCAGCATTACTCACTGTAATTCAAACACACACAGAAAACAACCAAAATAAAACCCCAGCAAACAAAAAAAAAACCAAGATGAGTGGAAAAACAAATCAGGATTTTGTGGAAATACCAAAAAACCCTCTGGAATCTTAGGACAATTGAGGACAGAATACTAGGACAAGAGCAATGGATGTAAGCTGCAGCACAGGAGGTACCACCTCAACACAAGGGGAAATACTTTACTAAGGGTACCAGAAGCACTGGAGAGTCTGCCCAGAGAGGTTGTGGAGTCTCATTCTCTGGAGCCTTTCTAGCCCAGTCTGGATGTGTTCCTGTGTGACCTGAGCTAGACTGCATGGTCATGCTCTGGCAGGGGGGTTGGACTCGATGAGTTCTTTGGGTCCCTTCCAACCCCTGACATCCTGTGAGCCTGTGATCTCCCCATTGCAAGCCAAGTGCTTCAGCCACAGCATTATTATTGCTCTAGAGTGCACTACTACTGGAGTTGTTTGCTCAGAAGATAACTAACAGCCAAGTTCTACAGTGAGGGCTAACGCTCCTCCTATGAGTATCTTAAGTAGGATTTGGCTAATCCAGCCAACATAATAAACATCCAAATCTTCTCACAACGCGAATTCCTGCTTAACATTAAGCTCATGATTGTTTTAAACCATAGTCCCCTTTACACTGCCTGGACTGAATGAAATGCCATTTAATTTAAAACAGACATTATTTTACAAGACCTCCAGATGAAGACTCTGAACTACTGTACCAGGAACTTTTGAACACTTGCTCACACTAAATCTCTTCAAAGATTTTAAGTATATGATGCTGCAAAAACATGGACTTAGCATACAGACATAAAGAGGTAGAAAGAAATAAGAATGCATGGATGATCAGCTTTGATCTGTTCATCTCAGCTACCCATACGGGCAAGTACCAATGGAACAGGGAAAGAAGAGGACTTGCTGCTGTTGAGGCACCAATTAGGATACAGACACTAGGGCAGCCAGATGAGGAGGTGGGGACTGATTGACAAGGGGGTGTGCCCAGGTGGCAAGCAGGCCAGCAGCATCCCGGCCTGCATTAGAAACGGGTGGCCAGCAGGAGCAGGAGGTGATTGTTCCCTCTCTACTCAGCACTGGGGAGGCTGCACCTCAGTGCTGTGGTCAGCCGTTCCAACCCCTGCCATGGCCCAGGGACACCTCACACTACAGCAGGATGATCACAGCCACATCCAGCCTGGCTGCAAAAACCTCCAGGGATAAGGCTGCCACCACCTCCTGGTCAACCTCTGCCAGTCTCTCACCACCCCCATGGGGAACAACTTCTTCCTAACATCCAATCTGACTCTACCCATTTCTAGTTTTGCTCCATTCCCTCCAGTCCTATCACTCCCTGACACCCTCAAAAGTCCCTCCCAGCTTTCTTGTAGTCCCCTTCAGATACTGGAAGGCCACAATTAGGCTTCTCAGAGCCCGATTCTCCATACTGAACAGCCCCAGCTCTCTCAGTCTGCCTCCACAGCAGAGGTGACTCCAGCCCTCTGCTCATCCTCACGGCCAAAATGAACATAGCATGACTTTCCAGATGAGTTTTTATCAATTCACAAAACCCAGCTGATGACTAAGAATGTTTCACGGTTGGGCATGTCTGCCGGGTGCACATGGGTTCAGTGGGCCCTCTCTTCCAAAAACCCTGATGTGTTTGTGGAGGAAGCTATTCCTGTTAGCTATCACAACATCTTCTGTTTCCAATGGGAATGTAGGTCTCCAAAATGCTTCTGCGTTTGCAGACCCCCCTTGGTAGAAAAAAACAAAGGTGTGAAATGAAAGGATGCTTGTAAAGGTCACCTGAAATACTATCAGACGTTCAAAAACCAAAGTGCACTTCTCCATACTAACACCTGCTTTGCATTGTAGAATACACAGGAGCACTTAGGTTTGAGATAAGAAACTTCTTCCCTTGAAAGGGTTCTCAAACACTGGAACAGGCTGCAAGGGAGTTGGTTGAATTCACAGTATCACAGTACATAGAGGCTGGAAGGGACCTCTAGAGTCATCAAGTCCACCTCCTGCCAAATCAGGATCACACAGGGTAGTCTGCACAGGAATGCATCCAGGTGGGTTTTGAATGTGTCCATAGAAGGAGATTGCACAGTCTTTCTGGGCAGCCTGTTCCAGTGCTCATTACCCTCACTGTAAAGAAGTTTCTCCTCATGTTGAGGTGAAGTTCCCATCCCTGGAGATGTTTCAAAGAGGGAGGTGGTGGAGGGGCATGGTTTAGCCTCAGCCTTGGTAGAGTCAGAGGAAGGTTGGACTCAATGATCTAAAGTTTTTCCCAACCAAAGTGAGTCCATGATTCTGTGACTTTATTAGCCTATTGTTTGGTGGATTATAGTCAGGGAAAAAAACAAACCAGCCAACCAAACAACTACCCCCCAAACAAATAACCCTGTGGTAATTCAGGAAATCATCTGCAATTTTCAGGTTTAGTTTCGAGGGATGGTTCCAGATTCTACTGGAAAATATGCAGCAAATTCAAAACAGAGCAGTTCCTCTAGATAACACAAGTCTGTCTGCAACAGCAGAGAAAAACATGTGAAAGAGAAACAGTCTCCTACAGCTGTGCAAGTGCATTTACAATTCCATTAGAAATGGTGTCATAGCTACCTTTACACAAGCCAGAGCTTGATACTTTCATAAACCCACACTATATATATCTGAAACTTGCACTAACCTAACCCCCAGTTTCTGTCCACCAGCAGCAGTACTCCACATCAGCACTTTGCACCTTCCAATATAACTGAGAGACCAGTCCAGGTCATCACCACAATCAGCTCGGAAGCAAATCACAGAATAAGCTTGTTGCTTGCCTCCAATTTTTGCATTCCTGAAACAGAATAGCTTGTTCTAGTCACTGATGCAAAAAATAGAGTTTACAACTAACAGTGGTACAATAAACTCCAAAGCTCTCAGCTGAAATGGTATCGCTGTGATTGGCCATGCAGATACAATGCAGCAGGAAACTGAGCTCTGCTTGAAGAGTGCACACACAGCAGACAAGACTGAAGGGGCTTGGTAAGGGAACAGAACTATTCACATGGAAAACAGAGCTTCAACAAGTCAACAGCTGAACAGAGAGCTGTGCTCGGCACCGATGAGGACACACCTCCCAGCTGTGCTCAGGTTTAGGCCACTCACTGCAAGAGGGACACTGAGGGACTGGGGCGTTTCAGACAAGGCAGTGGCTGGAGAGGGCCTGGAGCACCTGGGCTAGGAGCAGCCTCTGAGGGAGCTGGCGGGGTTCAGGCTGGAGAAGAGGAGGCTGAGGGGAGACCTCATTGCTCTCTACAGCTCCTGCAGGGTGGTGGAGCAGGGAGGGGGCAGCAGCTGGATGCTAGGAAATATTTCTTCCCAGAGAGGGCTCTCAGCCATTGGAATGTTCTGCCCAGGGCAGTGCTGGAGTCACATCCCTGGAGGCGTTCAAGCAGAGTGTGGAGCTGGTGCTTAGGACATGGCTCAGTGTCGACCCTTCAGTGATGGGTGGTGGAGGGTTGGCCTGGATGAGCTTGGAGGTCCCTTCCAACCCGATGTTCTCTGTGATTCTGGGTTAGCTCATAAGGAGCCTGATGGTTTCCTTCAGATAGCTCATATGCCTCATCATTGTATGTCATTCTCAAGGACAGAAAAACAGCCCAAAGAAAATCCACATTTCACAAATTCTAAGCTTATTCCTCAACTAAGCTGTAAATTTTTTTTCCTTTCCTATCAATGAAATAAGACCAAAGCATGGAGTAAGCAATAGACAGGGGTTGCCCTGTACATACATTGGTGCAGACAAATGGTCCACTTTGTCCTCTCTAAGTAGTTTACAGCAATCAGTGCTTCAGAAAGGCATTAAACCACTGAAAATTACCTACCTCCTGAATATGGGTTTGCCTCTGAGACAAAAGTACTTACAGCAATATAAGAAATCACATCATAATATAACCATGTGTGAGTGGGATTTCCACCTATCTTTAAATCTGGAAATGAAGATTTCCCTGCTCAGGTCCCTCAATTCCCACCAACGAATGAAACTCCACATCCATCAGTGAAAGGGTGCTTACGAGTAGGGCAGCTGCTATGAGCTGCAGTTACAAAAAAGGCAAGAAGTAGTTGCTGGAAGGGAGAAAGGAAACATAAAAGGACAGGAAGGAATCACAAATCAGTAAAGCTGATCCAAAGTCCAACAGAGCCAACGAAATTATTTATGTTGACTGCAGAAGTCATGCAAGACAGAGTCTAAAAAGGCAGGGAGTGGACTTCAGGCCTGATGGTAGACATGTTATTTCTCCAGACTCTCTACAGCAGAAGACAGGATGTTTACTCTGAAATAATCCCCTGTAAGAAGAGAGATGTAGCCATTTTCTTTCCTTTTAAATGTGTGATACAGAAAATCTTTGCCTCACATCTCCTATGAAAGATCCATCCACACACACTGGTGTCTAACAGTCTGTGTTTCCAGCACCACAACCCTTAGGGATTATGGAAATAATGTGAGCTGTGAATTACAGGCCCTGCTTGGAAAAGTGGCAGTGACTACTCTGAAAATTCTGTTAGCCTTTCATCATATTCTCATCTTTATCCTGACAACTGTTGGAGTGGGAACTATTACCTGGAAAAAGAAATGGACTGGACTTCCATCCAAGGCCAGCACCACGCTCACTGTGATCTGGGCTGCCCATCAGATGAGATGAAACAATGACAAGTTCTTTCAGGTCTTCATAAAACAAGAAAAACTTGAAGACTGAGAATATTTCAAGGCTATATTCAGTCAGCAGCCTCAGTGGTCGGCAGCTGAAGGCAAAGAGATTGTTTTGCATGACACAAAAGCAAATGCATGCAAAATACTTGGTTCTGTCACTGCATCAATGTGGCTGCACTCTGTATGACTATCAGTTTGGAAAAAAAGAAATAGAATCACAGAACTGTCAGGGTTGGAAGGGACCTCAAGGATCAGCCAGTTCCAACCCCCCTGCCATGGGCAGGGACACCTCACACTGCAGCAGGTTGCTCACAGCCACATCCAGCCTGGCTGCAAAAATCTCCAGGGATGAGGCTGCCACCACCTCCCTGGGCAACCTGTGCCAGGCTCTCACCACCCTCCTGGGGAACAACTTCTTCCTAACATCCAATCTGAATCTACCCATTTCTAATTTTGCTCCATCCCCCCCAGTCCTATCTCTAACAGAAGTAATAGAACTTCTCTGTTCTTAAGTGTGTACCAAATCAGTTAAATACAGACTGCACACTGAAGAGAGCCTATGGAAAAGGGATGTTGGTACTGTGCCCAGGCAAATTAGCCCTAGGATCTAACCCAGTGTCATGTAAAGACATTGTGGTATACTATGGAAATGACACCAGCAAGAACCCCCCAAATCCTAGTTCACAAGGAGCACACGGATAAATGAGCCACTTTAAGAGGATTTGAGGGAGCACCTGGGCTCCAAAACTTACGCCGTGCTAATAAATATAATCTGTCAGCACAGATGGGGGAAAATAAGAGGCAATGGAAACAGAAACATTTTCCAAATAGTTTCAGGCTAGAAGTATTATTGAAGCTTTCTTTTGCCTTTCTAGAAACATGAATACAAGAGCACTGTCCTGCGGCATGAGACCACGTAAATGAAGCTGACAAGAAACAAGAAGATTACAGAAGCTTCACGATGGACTGCTTTGTACTTTGTACACAGCCAGCACATCAAACAGGTCCTTGAGGTCCTGGACTATTACTACAACATGGATACTGAGCAATACTCTCAGATGAATAGCACCAGGGAACACAAGGTGCACCTCTCTTGCCATTTAATACACATCTCACTGACAGCTCTTGCCTGAAAAGCTCTTGACCCTTCAGCGCCAGTTCAAAGGTTGGACTGGATGAGCTTGGAGGTCTCTTCCAACCAGATGTTTTCTGTGGATTCTGGAGACTAAAGAAGTCTGCTGGGAGTAAGAAAGGCAGGCAGGAGTATACACAAAGTGAGATGGTTAGGAGTGGCCAGGAGCATGTCCTGCTTTATTTGGTGAGAAGGGAATCCAAGGAGCTCAACCTGTCCTGTGCAGGCTTAGCCTCCATACGTGGCTCCTAAAACTAGCTAGTCCTGGGCTAGCCTCCCCTGTTAGACTCATTTAGGCTCTGACACGTCTAGCTAGGCTGCTCGACCTTTAGCAATTCTTTTTAAAAGACACTTGCTTATCTAGAAATAGAGGAGGTGCTGAGGAATGCTCCCTCTAAGGACTCTCTCACAAAGAACCTGTCTGCAGTTTTGTGTGTTTGTTTTTTCATTTACACAAATGACTGTAAAAGGAGACACAGATAGTGCCCATGTACCCCATGAACAGTTCACCAAGTTTGTACTCCACTGTAGAGGCAAGAATTCCATGATGACCTTCAACCAAACCCCCTCCACCCTAATGCTCTTTCACAGAATCAAAGAATCATAGAATCAACAGGTTGGAAAAGACCTCAGCGGTCATCAGTCCAACCTACCACCCAACACCTCCTGACTAATCCATGGCTCCAAGTGCCACATCCAAGCCTTTTGTGAAGATCTCCAGGGGGGTGACTCCACCACCTCCCTGGGCAGCACATTCCAAGGGCAGGTTATTCTTTCTGGGAAGAATTTCTCCTCACCTCCAGCCTAAACCTCCCCTGGCACAGCTTGAGACTGTGTCCTCTTCTTCTGGTGGGTTGACTGGGTGAAGAGACAACCCCCACCTGCTACAACCTCCCTTCAGGGAGTTGTAGATGGCAATAAGGTCTCCCCTGAGCCTCCTCTACTCCAGGCTAAGCAACCCCAGCTCCCTCAGCCTCTCCTCACAGGGCTGTGCTCAAGGCCCCTCCCCAGCCTTGTTGCCCTTCTCTGGACACCTTCAAGTGTCTCGATGTCCTTCCTAAACTGAGGGGCCCAGAACTGGACCCAGGACTCAAGGTGTGGCCTAACCAGTGCTGAGTTCAGGGGCACAATGACCTCCCTGCTCCTGCTGGCCACACTGTTCCTGATACAGGCCAGGATGCCATTGGCCTTCTTGGCCACCTGGGTACACTGCTGCCTCACATTTGGCTCATGTCAACCAGCACCCCCAGGTCCCTCTTCGGTGCACTTCCTTCCCTTGCTCCTGGTGAAACCCATCCCATTCTTACTATTATTCACAGAAATAGCTGAGTCCTTAAAAAAAAAAAGAAAGAAAAAAAGAAAGAAACAGGATTCATGAGATGGAAATTGCCCTCCCTGGCCCTATCACAAGTTGCCCTTTAATAAAGTTCAGTTCCTATGCAGTCTGCTTGAATCTGTCAGTGCTGCAACAGCCTGTCTGTTGAAGCAAAAAAAAGCAAGAGCATGACAAAACCACCCTTAAGATCAGACCTTATTCTCACAGCACAAACAGTCTCCGCTCCCCAGGCTTCAGACAGACATTTGTTAACACAATAGAAGGTGTCTCCTTCTCTGACATCAGATAAAACAAAATGCTTCTCAATGGTAGTACAAGACAACATAGTTGCTTGGACTGAACAAGAAACAGCACAAAGCCTTTCATTCACCCTGGCTCCATAGTGACTAGTCTCAAGAAATGTTACGGTAAGCAGTGTGAGTTTCCAAGGAGCAGTATGGAAAAGGTGAAGGTCTTGACATTTGAAGTAACAAGTGAAAGAGACCTGACTCTTCATGCAAGTTACCAGCTCCGGTTTCACTTCCAGCATGGCAAGATTAATATTAAATTTATGATTAATTATTATTAATTAACAATCATTAATAACAATAATTTATTGTTTTAAAGGTGGAACTGATGTATCATTGAGGAGAGTTGGTCTCAGTGTGTCTTAACTACATGAACCAGACTGCACCAACAGGCACATGTGCACACTGCTTGCACCCCTCTGCTCTGCCCTGGTGAGGCTGCATCTGAAGTCTTCTATTCTGAGCTGTTCAGTTCAGGAAGGACCTCAAGGAACTGCTTGGAAGAGTCCAGCACAGACCACAAAAATGATTAGGGAGTGGAACATCTTCCTTAGGAGGAGAGCCTGAGGGAGCTGAGGGCCCTGCAGCTTGGAGAGGAGGAGCCTGAGGGTGACCTCATTGCTGTTGTTAAAGATGTGCAGGGTGAGTGCCCAGAGGCTGGAGCCAGGCTCTGCTGGGGGATGCCCAATGCCAGCAAAAGGGCAGTGTGGAAGCTGGGGCAGGGAAATTAATGTAAATATAGGGGAAATTTTTCCTGTGAGGGTGACAGAGCACCTTGACAGAGCACAACTCCAAGGGGGTTGTGGAGTCTCCTCTTTGGAGATATTCAAAACCAGGATGCATTCCTGTGCTCCAGGTGCTCCTGCTCTGGCAGGGGGGTTGGACTGGATGGGCTTTCGAGGTCCCTTCCAGCCCCTAACATTCTGTGTCTGTGATATTTCATGTAAAAAGCATATAAGGGATACACTCCTCTGCAGAGTGTTTTATGAGCATCTATTATAGTTCATACAACACTGCAAATAATAAAACTCAGCAAGTATTTTAAGAGATAAAAGAGAAAGGCACCAAAATATTTCTTTTTGGTCACATTTTTCCATTTATTCTCAACTAGAAATTTCAGAAAATGCATTTTTAATATGGATCCCCAAACCCCTTCTTAATTAAGGGGTCAAGAGCTACATGTAGTCTGTCATTACTGAATTTCTCTTCTTCTTCCATTAAATATTATGCAAGATTTAGCTTATATGTTCATTAATATGAATAAAGATTCCTTAATACTGAAAGCACTTCCTAACATATATCTGATCTGGAGCCCTCAGGGCCTGGACCTGTGGATGGAGAGGGTCCAGAGGAGGACCATGAGAATGATCAAGGGGTGGAGCAGCTCTGCTACGAGGACAGATGAGGGAGCTGGGGGTGTTCAGCCTGGAGAAGAGAAGGCTGCGGGGAGACCTACTAGCAGCCTGCCAGTACCTGAAGGGGGATACAGGAAGGCTGCAGAGAGACTGTTTGCAAAGGCCTGCAGGGACAGGACAAGGGGCAAGGGCTTCAAACTAGAGCAGAGCAGATTGAGATTGGATGTTAGGAACAAGTTCTTTACTACGCGGGTGGTGGAAGAGTGGAACAGGTTGCCCAGGGAGGTGGTTGAGGCCCCAGCCCTGGAGGTATTCAAGGTGAGGCTCAAGGAGGCTCTGGTTAACCTGATCTAGTTGGGGATGTCCCTGCTGACTGCAGAGGGGGTCGGACTGGATGAGCTTTGGAGGTCCCTTCTGGCCTGGACCATTCCATGATTCTGTGATCTGTAAGTCACCCTGGCTTTTGGAGGAGATTCAAACCAGCTCCATCCCTCTTCTTACTAGACGCTGACTGATTCCCGCATGTCCAGCTGAGGATGGACACATTCTACTGCCAAGGACGTTTCTGTCAGAAGATGATCTTCTAAGTGTACACAGACTCTCATATACAGAAAAGGCTGAGTGTTTAGGGGGTGTTCAGAACCCCAAATCACTAAGCAAAGAACTCTCTCAGTCCACAAGACCTCGACGGTATGGAATGAAGCTTTCTAAATACTCATGCGGAGCACATTCCCTTTGTGTTTTGCCATACAAACTCTTTTCTAGCTACCACGGAGTGCTACTGCACAGAAAGGATTCTGATGCAAAACTAAGGGTCAAGTAGGAGCCTGTGACAAAATCTCCACCAGGCAGTGGTCCCCCCAAAGAGTTTGTGACTCCTTGAACCAAAATGCCCATTTCAAGAGCTGGACTTCATGCCCTAACTCCTCTGCTCTGTCTGGGAAATTCTGAAGGTTTTTTTAGTACTAATCCTCTAGCAGATGGTAGTAGCACTTGTCAGAACATTATTACATTTAAGTTAACAGTTTGGAATTTGAATGCCATGGCTCCACGACATGCTCCTCAAACCCCTCCATAAAAGAGACGCTCAACAGTCCATCTGCTGCTGCCCACTGACTGCAAACCATTGTGAGAAGTGGCCTTTGGAAGAGCAGTATTAAAAACTGCAAAATCAAAAATGGTCAAAGGCAGCTTGTGATGTGAACAGCAGCCAGCAACCCCAGCTGCACTGCTAAGTGACACTAACAACAAAACACCTTCCTCATGCTTACTGAAGCTGAATCAGAGCACCACAGCAGAGGTTCTTCCTAAGGAGGAGGTATCTACTCATTGCAGATGCTTGGAGCTTAGAGAGAAAGAAAACTGAAAATGCTTGCTCTAAAGAGAAGATTAAGCAGAATGAAGGGATGGGGGTCACAGAGATGACTTTCCAGATTCCAAAGCACCAACACTGACAATTTCAATACTCTACCTGTTACTCCAAGCTCGTGGTACAAAATGATGCAGGGCCCTTTGTAGAAAGTTAGCCTCACTCCCCTTCTGTCCTGAATGGACAAAAAACCTCGAAATTGGTTTGAAACAGACAATGAGGCAGAAGCTAGTAGATCTGGCTCTTTAGGCTTGCCTGGACATGTTTCAGATCCAGAGTGAGCCAGGGGGCCATGCCGCTGGCCACAGTTGAAAGAAGGCTTTCTATAGGTTGCAATACCAGGGTTTTATCCCTACATCTGTGTTGCTCCTGGCCATTATTGCCTCGGGAAATCTATAAGCACCAGCCCAAAGAGCCAGAGCCTTGCCTTGCCGTTGCCCACGCTCTGGAAGGAGCCACAAGCTTCGCTTGGAAGCTGAACTGTGTTTCAGTTTACCCAGCCAGGACAGCAGAGCCCCCTCGCTGTTCCAGCGCTGTAAAGCCCAGGAGCAGACAGGCGTCTTGCCGGGCCGAGGGGCGAAAGCCCAGAGGAGCTGAGTCCCGGGGCAGTTCCGTTTGACTGGAGCTAGGAGCCAGTGACACTGCAAAAGGATTGCAGCAGAGGAACCTCCTCTCTACAAAGCTTTCAGCTACAAACCCTTCGGGAGCCAATCCTGCCTCAGCAACAAGCTGCAGGCACCAACAGAGAGTGAAACTGCTCCTGCAGCGCCCACGTGCTCGACGCCACTTTGGTTTGTCTGCATCTGAACCTGTGCCACGAGGTACCAGGATCAGTGAGGACTCACAACACCTGATGTTTATAAGCATCTCTTGCAGGTCTGTTGCCCTGGGGGATTCTGAGTGCTCCCCCCCCCCCCGCTGTGGGCCATCGCGGCTGCAGTGCCGAGGTTCCCTTTCTTTACGGTTTCAAGTGCTGCTTGTTGTCTCTGGATTATTGTACACGTTGTTTAAATTGTTCCTTGGTCCTGCTGGGGAGGGATCTGTTCCACCACCCAACGTCCTCAACCTGGAAATAAGTTTTATTTAATATTTTTTGCGGGATTTTTGTGATTAGTAAAATTACTAATATTTTTATTAATCGCTGTGCTTATTGAACATTAACATATCCTTTCATAGACCACAACACCTTCACATTCTGGATGGGAGTCTATAAACCTAGTGTTTTCTAAAAACAGTTGTAGTCCTTACTTGACACAACACAAAGGGACAATTACTTAGAGTTCAGGGGCATTTGGCAGCCTTAGTAAAATGGGGAGAATAATCCACCCTTTAAAACCCAAAAATGTTAACAAGTCCCTCGCACTACTCTAAAGGACAGGATCATTTGTTCTAGTCCCAGATCCTGCAGAGGGTGATCTTCAGCAGTACCATTTTCCAAATGCTATCATTATCTACCTTCCCCTGAAGAAATCACAGTATCACAGTATAACCAAGGTTGGAAGAGACCCCAAGGATCATCAAGTCCAACCTGTCCCAACAGACCTCACAACTAGACCATGGCACCAAGTGCCACGTCCAATCTCCCTTGAACACCTCCAGGGACGGCGACTCCACCACCTCCCTGGGCAGCCCATTCCAATGACGAATGACTCGCTCAGTGAAGAACTTTCTCCTCACCTCAGTCTAAACCTCCCTGGCACAGCTTGAGACTGTGTCCCCTTGTTCTGGTGCTGGTTGCCTGGGAGAAGAGACCAACCCCCTCCTGTCTACAACCACCTTTCAGGTAGTTGTAGAGGGCAATGAGGTCACCTCTGAGCCTCCTCTTCTCCAGGCTAAACAATCCCAGCTCCCTCAGCCTCTCCTCATAGGGCTGTGCTCAAGGCCCCTCCCCAGCCTTGTTGCCCTTTTCTGGACACCTTCAAGTGTCTCGATGTCCTTCTTAAACTGAGGGGCCAGAACTGGACACAGGACTCAAGGTGTGCCTAACCAATGCAGAGTACAGGGGCAGAATGACCTCCTGCTCCTGCTGGCCACACTATTCCCAATACAGGCCAGATGCCATTGGCCTTCTTGGCCACCTGGGCACACTGTTGGCTCATGTTTAGGTGGGTGTCAATCAGCACCCCCAGGTCCCTCTCTGTTTGGCAGCTCTCCAGCCACTCTGACCCCAGCCTGTAGCTCTGCATGGGGTTGCCGTGGCCAAAGTGCAGCACCTGGCACTTGGACTTATTAATGCCATCCATTGGACTCTGCCCATCTGTCCAGTCGGTCGAGGTCCCTCTGCAGAGCCTTTCTACCCTCTACTGACTAACATCTGTTCCCAACTTGGTGTCATCTGCAAACTTGCTGATGACTGACTCAACCTCATCCAGATCATCAATGAAGATGTTAAAGAGGATGGGGCCCAGCACCGATCCCTGGGGGACGCCGCTGGTGACGGCCGCCAGCGGACACGGCACCATTCACCACCACTCTCTGGGCTCGGCCTCCAGCCAGTTCCTAACCAGCACAGAGTGTTGCGGTCAAAACCACGAGCTGACAGTTTAGCCAGCAGTTTACTGTGGGGACGGTGTCAAAGGCCTTGCTGAAGTCCAGATAGACTACATCCACAGGCCTCCCCACGTCCACCAGACAGTCACCTGATCATAGAAGGAGATCAGGTTGGAGAGGCAGGACCTGCCTTCCTAAATCCATGTTGGCTGGACCTGAGCCCTTGGCCATCCTCTTCCTCCTCCATTGCATCATTCAGCCCGTCATTAGAGGTCATTGATCAGTCATTAGAGGTCATTGATCTCAGACATCAAAAAATAAAGTCAAGTCTGTTATCCCCCAACTCTTCATACATTTCATTCAGTGGAATTTCAAGTCAGTGGCTGTCCCTTTGTGGCTTTGAATGGATGTTGGAAAGGCGAATGTTGACAGAACCCAGATCTGAGCCTCAGTAGCCACATGCAGCAAGATAAGCAGGAAATCAGATCCTCTCACCTCTCTGGAGCACCACTGAATAGAGTCTAACTTTTCATGCAAGCTATGTGGATGTTTAAGTTGAGGAGAAACTAGAGCCTTTCACTCCATGAAGATGTGGCAACCTTTGAATCCAGAGGCACTCTGCATTATTTTTCCCTTTCCTTCCTTCCTTCCTAAATTAGGTCAAAAGTCAATGGAGCAGAAGCTGTGGCTGTGTGCATTCCTCCCTCCCACTCAGCCACAGAGGCTGAGCTTACATGGAGGGCACAGTACACAGTAGCAATAAACACAGAGGGGTGAGGGAGGGATAAAAAAATAAGCACAAAAAAACCCCAAACTCAAAGATAGAGGAGCAAAGGAAGATTATTTAATCAGAAGGATAATGCTAAGGCAGAGGAAGGTACAATCACGCTCAGAGTTATCCTGGGAGCAGAGGAGTGGAAGACGGCACATCAGTGCTCATTGTTTCTATCTGGGTACCAGAGTACCAGGCAATGCAAGGATGAAATGGATCTTGTTTTCCTGTAAAGCAGCCAGGTATTACTTTCAGCTGAAGGAACACAGTAAGATCTGCCACACAAATAAAATGCTTTACAGCAAAACTATAGAGGAGGAGGAGGAGAAACGATTTATTTTCTAATCTATATTTCAGGGGAGTGTGTAAGATTATTATCTTCTGGATGTATTGTTCTCAAAACATCCTCTGCATTAAATTATTATTCTTTTCAGTAACTTTTGAACCATTCCAGTGCCTCACTCCTTTGGACATCCCAACTTTCCTCATATGCATACATACGTATCTGCTCTATGTGGCCTGCTCCAAATGTCTAAAGCACAAGTCTCCAACACACATCAATGTAACATTCCCTGATATTCCCTGGGAGCATCTGGACTCTCACAAAGCAGGCCTGGCCATCACCCAGGGTAGCCCACTCCAAAGGCATCCCTTCAGCACCCAGCTAACTCCCACCACTGCTAACCAGAACCCTTCACCGCTTCCAAACCACCAGCACAGAAGCCTTCCCCGCTAGAAGCCTTCCCTGCTAGAAGCGTTTCTACAGTGCTGCTGCTCCCAGAGCATCTCTCCTGCAGCCAGCCCTGCAGTGAGGCTTTGATTCTTGCCAACTCATGCTGTTTTTCACTTGTGAGCTCCTATTCTCACTGGGATGATGACACCAAGAAGAGCCACTGAGCATTCCCTGTCTGGCTTATACATTAGATATGGAACACCCTTTTCTCCTAACCATTCCCCTCAGCTATTTGATCTGACACAGCCTGGATGATCCCTCTGCCCTGGTGAGACCTCATCTTGACTACTGCGCTCAGAACCTGGGGCTGTTTAGTCTGGAGAAGAGAAGACTGAGAGGGGATTTAATAAATGTCTATAAATATCTGAGGGCTGGGAGTCAGGAGGGAGGGGACAGGCTCTGCTTGCTTATGCCCTGTGATAGGACAAGGAGCAATGGATGGAAACTGCAGCACAGGAGGTTCCACCTCAACATGAGGAAGAACTTCTTTACTGTAAGGGTCCCAGAGCCCTGGAGCAGGCTGCCCAGGGAGGTGATGGAGTCTCCTTCTATGCAGACTTTCAAGGCCTGTCTGGATGTGCTCCTGTGTGACCTGAGCTAGATTGTATGGTCGTGCTATGGCAGGAGAGTTGGACTCCATGATCTCTTTGGGTCCCCTCCAACCCCTGACACCCTGTGAGCTGTGATCTTTGCAGCAGGGGTACAAATCTGGCAGACAGGCCAGATTACTAGGAAGTAATCCAATTCCACACCAAGAAAGCTGCTCCGATGAGTTGGAAAAACAACTCCTCCAGAGTGTTTCAATGATATTTCAATAACGTTCTAGAAACTGCAAGGCTGGCTAATGAGGCTGCAGATGCTTTTGGAATCACTGATTATATTTAAATATCTCTTTTAAACAAAGTAGGGCTTTTTTTTTTTAACAGATACTGTTCCACTTTCCCAAAAAGGGCTCTTTCCTTTAGACCTAGGCTTCTTACAAAGCCACACTATGAAACATGTGTTCAAACCAGGGAGCCATGAGGGCATGCATCTCTACAAAACCACAGAATACAGAATCAACCAGGTTGGAAAAAACCTTCTACACCATCAAGTCCAACCTACCACCCAACACCTGGGGGTACTGGTTGACAGTAAGCTGAACATGAGCCAGCAGTGTGCCCAGGTGGCCAAGAAGGCCAATGGCATCCTGGCCTGCATTAGGAACAGTGTAGCCAGCAGGAGCAGGGAGGTCATTCTGCCCCTGTACACTGCACTGGTTAGGCCACACCTTGAGTCCTGTGTCCGTTCTGGGCCCCTCAGTTTAGGAAAGAGGTTGACTTGCTGGAAGGTGTCCAGAGAAGGGCAACAAGGCTGGGGAGGGGTCTGGAGCACAGCCCTGTGAGGAGAGGCTGAGGGAGCTGGGGTTGCTTAGCTGGAGAAGAGGAGGCTCAGGGGAGACCTTCTTGCTCTCTACAACTACCTGAAGGGAGATTGTAGCCAGGTGGGGTTGGTCTCTTCTCCTAGCAACCAGCACCAGAACAAGAGGACACAGTCTCAAGCTGCAGCAGGGGAGGTTTGGCTGGGGGTTAGGAAGAAGTTCTTGCAGAAAGAGGATTGGCCATTGGAATGTGTGCCCAGGGAGGTGGTGGGAGTCAATCACTGGTTTAGGAAGAGCCTGGATGAGGCACCTGGTTGCCATGGTTTAGTGATTAGATGGTGTGGGTGACAGGTTGCACTGATGATCTTTGAGGTCTTTTCAACCTGGCAATTCAATTCGATTTCTTCTATTCTATTCTATTCTATTCTATTCTTCCATTCCATTCCATTCCATTCCATCCATTCCATTCCATTCCATTCCATTCCATTCCACCATCTAATTAACTATACCATGGCACTGAATGCCTCATCCAGTCTCTTTTTGGACTCTATGGTCCTGCTCTGGCAGGGGGGTTGGACCCAAAGATCTCCAGAGGTCCCTTCCAACCCCTAACATCCTCTTACCCTGTGATCGCCCACCATACCTGCCAGGACATCCCTGTAGCAGTGTCTTGTGCTTTAATTCTTCTGCATCCAGAGTGATCATTCACAAACATGAATGAATTTGTCTCTCAAAGGATGCCACAGGATTTGCAACTTTGCCTCCTGTTGTACAAACTGCCTGAGCTGCAGAGAGATCCAAGCCCTCTTTTTTCACTTTTTCATGTAAGTGGGGTGCATTTTGTCTTGTATTCACATTACAACTTCCTGCCTCTAAGGAAAAAGCCTCCCCAAACTCTGTGTGGTCTTGGTCAACTTGTCATCCCAACTTAGCTAGATGCGAATAATCCCTCTGATTACTAAACCCCTCATGTTTATACATTGCCATCACAGGCCCAACTGGAACTGGAACTGGAACTTAAGGAGTACCTGAGCAGTGCATTATATATTAGTGGATAGCCTGCAACACTGCTTGGGTCTATAAAGTTCCAAAAGGGAGAGCTGGAAGGACGAAGCCTTAAGCATGATGTCAGGTAGTGATAGGACTGGGGGGAATGGAGCAAAACTAGATATGGGTAGATTCAGATTGGAGGTTAGGAAGAAGTTCTTGCCCAGGAGGGTGGTGAGAGACTGGCACAGGCTGCCCAGGGAGGTGGTGGCAGCCTCATCCCTGGAGGTTTTGCAGCCAGCTGGATGTGGCTGTGAGCAACCTGCTGTAGTGTGAGGTGTCCCTGCCCATGGTAGGGGGTTGGAACTGGATGATCCTTGAGGCCCCTTCCAAAACTGACAATCTGTGATTCTGTGATAATCAATTTTTGAAGATATGCATCAAAAGAGGTCAAATAAATGGAATCCAGAGGACTAAAGAGCAGTTATCTGCCCAAATGGTATGCTTAGTTTTATTCTTCCTGGACAGAAAAGGACATATAGTTAAGGATACAGAACACAGCGACCACCACATGTGGCATGAACTTAGAATACAAGGACATGGCAAAGCAAGAAGAGTGAAATGGAGACATCTGCACAATTTAATGCAACCAGTCACAGCTACCACCTGCCACTCGCCGCTTAAACCCCGCCTGCACCGTGCCCTGGCTGTACACTGACAGTACTCTGCAGTACTGCCCTTGATATCTTATTTCCTTTCCTCCTTGCATTTTCAATCATTTCTTTTTCAATTCCTCTTGAGCAGAGCTTGTCAGATAAACCTAGCAGAACTCTCTGGAAACTTTTTTCCCTTTTATCTTTTTTTCCCACCCTACTCCCTCATCACTGCAGAACTAATGTATGCAACGGAGATGTACTTCGGCTCTCCCCCTGCACTTACAAATCCTTCAGTTTACAGTGACTAGAACTGCAGTATGTCTCTCTCCCACCTCGCTCCATTATAACTTCAGTGCTTCCCAGGAACATTGTACTTGCTGTATCATCCTCTCTCATCAAGGGTCAGTTTTTATGTGTTTGGTTGGGTTTTTTTTTTAATGCACAAAATTGAGCTTCCAGAATATCCTTTCCTTGAGTTGCTGTGGCTGCCTTAGACCGAAGCAGGAAGGAGACTCTGCAGCCGAAGCGCAGTGTGTGGCACAATACAGAGCACAAAGTGCCTCCTTCTCTGAATTACTTACATTAGCACTGAAACTAGCCTATAAATTCCCAGCCTTGCAAAATCACAGCACTGCACAACTGGAAGCTGATCCCCTGGCCAAGTTTCATAACTCTCATCCAAACAGCAGCACATTTCATCTACTAAACTTCCATTTCAGCCTGCATCCTCCCTGTTACACAGATCAGTTATAACTCTCCAAGCCACATAAAACATTGTTAATTATGACGCTGCAGAAGCAAGAGAAGCCTTCCCATGCTCCATCTCACAGCTGCTTGGCTAACAGTAGTAAGAAAGCAAAGCCTGGCTGCTACATTAAAGAACAGCAGAGACAACTGCCCTGCAGGTCCTCACAGGAAGAGACTGAAGTCCCTCCGTGGTGGGTTGAAATTGCCTCCCCAAAATAAAATTGCCAGACTAGCTAAGGTGGAGGGAAATGAAGCTCTATTCACAAGCAAAACTACAACCTGGAAATAGGAAATGCAATGAATATGTACAAAAATACAATATTTACATGCATTTACCTTTATAAAACCAAGAAACCCCCTGGACAAAACCAGGGGGTTGCCAACAGCTTCCTGCTCTTCCCCCCGTACACAGGACAAGAGAAAAAAGAGAGAAAAGCAGAGAGTAGCTTATTAGGACTCAGCCGCATCAAAGAACATAGCCAGGTCAGCAAACAACCAGGTAGTATCTGCTAAGCAAAGAAGCAGTAAAGAGTTAACTTACACAACTAACTTCATGTTATTAATCAGACCACTGGGATAATTTAGACCTTATAATTGTTTTCCTTTTTATATCCAATGATAACTTATTTACCTTCTACTACTTTTCTACTCAATCTGTGGAAATTTTTCCTAGGCACAGCCTAAAATTGCCACACCACACAAAAACAGAAAGATACTTTTTCCTCATCTGCTCCTCCAAATGCTTCCATTTTAGTCTCCATGTTCAAAATTACTACATCAGGAACACAAACTCTACTTTGCAGTGGGAGACAATTGCACTTTCTCTTAGGATCACAGAATTGTCAGGGTTGGAAGGGGCCTTAAGGATCAGCCAGTTCCAACCCCCTGCCATGTACAGGAACACCTCACACTACAGCAGGTTGCTCACAGCCACATCCAGCCTGGCTGCAAACACCTCCAGGGATGAGGCTGCCACCACCTCCCTGGGCAACCTGTGCCAGGCTCTCACCACCCTCATGGGGAAAAACTTCTTCCATTCCCCCTAGTTCTGACCCGTAAAAGTCCCTCCCCAGCTTTCTTGTAGGCCCCACTTCAGACACTGGAAGGCCGCAATAAGGTGTCCTCAGAGCCTTCTCTTCTCCATGTGCAGTGGTGTTTCGAATCCATGGCCAGCTAAGGACTGTGCCCAGAAGGTTTTGCCCAAGCCTTCCTTACCTGGTGTTGAGGATGATTTAGCCAGCACAGCACCACACTTACTTAATGTGCATTTAGGACATATTCTATGCCAAGCATCACACTGCTCAGGATGGCACCTCCTCCAATGCCACCTACCAGCCTAGACCAGCAAAAAACACCATGGCCAGCATTGCCAATACAGCTCATTCTGGTGATGACTGCCAGCAATAGGTCAACTCCTAGATGCCAGTGGTCTTAGCAGATGGTGCAAGAAAATAAAATAACATCATAGAAGGAAAGTCTCAAGCTGCACAGGGGAAGTTTAGGCTGGAGGTGAGGAGAAAAGTCTTCACTGAGAGTCATTCGCCATTGGAATGTGCTGCCAGGGAGGTGGTGGAGTCACCATCCCTGGAGGGTTTCAGAGGGGACTGGATGTGGCACTTGGTGCCATGGTCTAGTCATGAGGTCTGTGGTGACAGGTTGGACTCGATGATCTTTGAGGTCTCTTCCAACCTTGGTAATACTGTGAGACTGCGAAAGGAACTGCATCTGTATCCAATAAGCCAGGTAGGAAGGCAGTTGCTAGACAGCCAGTTGGTCTAGGGTATAAAGTGCCCCAGAGAAACATGAGTTTTCATGCCCAGTCCCAAGCCACTACAGCAGTTTGACAGCAAACTGTGTCTTATGCTTTACTGCTGGGCTCTCAACATCATCCCTGCCCCTGGGCACTTCTAGATAGCAAAACCAAAGGAGCATATCTGGGGCTGTGTGAGAGGGGGGTCAGCTTGACAGAAGGCATGAACTGGACGGTAAGGCCAGTAGGGCACAGTGTGGAGCTGCTTGACAGACATGCCAGGTCTGCCTGAAATAAAACTTTTCTTCCAATTCCACTAGCTTAAATAACAACTTATTCCTTCTGGAATTCACATTCAACTAAAAAAAAAAAAAAACACAAAAAAAAAAAAAAAAAACCACCACACACACAAAAACCCAGACCAACAAAACAAGACATGACATCCCAGTTCGCAGATGCAGAAAGGTACTTTGCCTCCTTAAGTGTGTTTTGGGCTGTCAGGGAGTGATAGGACTGGGGAGGATGAAAAAAAAAAGCTAGAAGAAATTGGTAGAGTCAGCTTAGATGTTAGGAAGAAGTTGTTCCCATGAGGGTGGTGAGAGCTGGCACAGGTTGCCCAGGGAGGTGGTGGAAGCCTCATGCCTGGAGGTTTGAAGGCCAGGCTGGATGTGGCTGGAGCAACCTGCTGTAGCGTGAGGTGTCCCTGCCCATGGCAGGGGGGATGGAACTGGCTGATCCTTGAGGCCCCTTCCAACCCTAACAATTCTAGGATTCTATGACCTGAAGGCAACATTTTGCAACATCCCAAGCTAACATACATTCTAATATCCTCACATCATTTCAGAGTTTGATTATTTTCTCACCTGTGGTCAAAATACAGGCCGTTTGGTGAATACTATTTCCATTTCCTATCCATCACTCTTAAGTGCAAAGAGCACCAATACAATAATACAATAATACAATACAATACACCACCAGGTTGGAAGAGACCTTCAAGATCATCGCGTCCAACCATCAACCAATCCAACCCACCTACAATACAATACAATACAATACAATACAAACAACACCACCCAAACAACTAAACCATGGCACCAAGCACCCCCATCAAGCCTCTTCCTGACACCTCCAATGAAGGTGACTCCAAACTCCACAGGCACCTTCCATGGCATCTCTGTCTATATAGAACTTCTTCCTAAATCCAGTCTAAACTCCCTGGTGCAGCCTGAGACTGTGTCCTCTTGTTCTGGTGCTGGCTGCCTGGGAGAAGAGACCAACCTCTGCCTGGCTACAACCTCCCTTCAGGGAGTTGTAGAGAGCAATAACTGTAGAGAGCACCAGTAACTGCCTCTGTCTAGTAAGTTTAATCACTGAAAATATAAAACACAAAATTTTTGAGAGCCTGGGAATGAGAAGAGTTTTACCATGCAGTCATATGTTATCCAGTTAATTAGGCAATTAACTAGAAACTGATTGCCAAGTTGAACTAGTGTTGCACAAGCTATTTAAAAAATCATTGTTAGTGTGCTGGGAAAAAAAGAAAGAAAGAAAAACCCAGACCCAAGCAATGGAGTAGCAGTGACAGAGGAAGAATACAAAGCTCAGAAGGCAAAAGCCTCCAATAAATTTCATTAAACCAGACTGTCGTGGCAGATTATAGATAGCTATATATCAAACAGAAGAGAATTATGTAACTTCAAGTCTGTATCTAGGGAGTAACCTAATGCTTACAAAAGTCATCTCCTGCCAATACCACTTGCTTTACAGGGCCAGGGAGTGGAAGAGAACCATACTTAATGCCTTTGTTCATTAAGTTAAATGAACCTTAGTTGGTAGGTTATGCAGTCGCAGTCTTAAAGGACTTTTCTCCAGGTGTTTTTTCAGAGATGGCATTGTGAGAATGAAGACTCTGTGCATCCATAAGTTGTCATCTGAAAGCACACAGCAGCACAGTGATTGCCATGTCAGTCATTTGTTAGGACACCACTTGGAAATGAATGGCTGGGTGGTGGGGGTTTTTTTCCCCCCTTTGTCTTTATCAAGGACAAAGAACTTGAAATAACTCTAAGAATTATTTAAGAACGTGCACGACTACACCTGCTGCAGTCAGCAATCCATGAGCTCTTTAAAATCTTCTGAAGTCAGCTAAGCACCCACACCCAGATTATGACAGACTCTGGATAATCAGTAAGAAACACTCCAGAAAGCAGTGACACCTAATGGCAAACATGCCTTTGGAGGACAGCAAGCTGTAATCTTATGGCACGCAAAATTAGCCCTTTTCAGCTGCAGAGTAACTGCACCAAAACACATCAGAGGGATGGAAATACTGTCACAAATCTAAGCACCTGGGAGAGAGCTGAAGGTAGGGCATACACAGAAACATGGAGCACGTCATGCACCCTGTGCACTGAAGTAGAAGGCGCTTCCTAGCAGAACCTACTGGCTGCTAAGCCTCAGCAGGCTGCATTCCAGGCCTTCTTTGTAGCTGAGTTTAAAGTAACTGAGTAACCTTGCACGTTCTAGAGCAGGGCAGAGACCTGAAGGCTCCTATGCAGATGCTGCTGGCACATGGAGATTTACTTGGTTTTAATAAATCTATATTGCTTGCTTACCCTCTGCTTTACAATCACATACGCTGCATACCTTCTAATGAGGCTTTAGCAACAGCACAGCTAATTAAATTCCTATTACCAGTGCACAACACAATACAAGCCAAGCCACATTGTAGTACAGCAGCTTACAAGAAGAATGTAGACATCTGTTCACCAAGCTAGGAGACTCCCTTTCACTTACCAAATAAACAAATAAATTACATTTTAAGGGCACTACCAATAAGCAACAGACCCCACGTTGGATTTGCCCTGGCATTATTATTATCCATGGTACAAAAGAGCTTAGAAGTATGAGGTTAAAAGTATGAGTCAAAAATCAGCAATGCTGGGAACTTGCCTAACACAGAATGCAGCAGTCCTGCTTGGAAAACTAAAAACTGAGAGGAGCAAGGAAGACAAGTTCTCAATCCTCCCCTGGGGGGATGGGGTGGGGGGGCGGGGGGAAGGAGAATAAACTAAACCCAAAGTGCATATAATATATCATATATATCTGTATATATTTATGTATCTTAATGGATATGTGTATCTATATCATCTATATCTAACTATATATACACAAAAAGCATATCTGTGTATATCTATGTATATTTATATGCATATTTATGTACATATGTACCCATACAAAGCCAAGGGTGTAGCTGTAAAAGCACATAACTACGTTTTGTCTGTATTTCTGAATTTGCCAGTAAGACAGCTAAGGGCTGTGCACAACTTCACTACAGATGACTGAAGCCACTGATGAACATAAAAAAACCCCAGCCTGAAGTAATCAGAGTGTCTGAGCTATGGCTGCAGACTGCTGCAATGAATTAGCCTTGAAAGATACTTCACTGTATTTTTCTAGCAAAAGCTCTTGTACCATACTATGGGACTGCTGCACCTAATGCACACTTTCCATAGGTGTTTATAGAGGAACAACAGAAACCCATGCACACCCACAGCTGCATTACCAGGTAGACGACAAGGGGGAGTAAAAGCAGCACAAAGTACGAAGTGCAAAAGTGTGAGCCATCAGCTGCAGAAGACACAGAGCACACACAAATTGTGCAGTTGACAAGGAATGCCACCTAATCCCTGCTAATTAAAGCACTGTTCTAAACTCCTGTTTAGGGAGTGGGGGTGTGGGACGACTGATGTATGAAGGAAATATCAGGCAGCGTGGCTAATCTCAAAGACTTTGGAGCTTTCAAGCTACATAAATCAGAGCGACTTTTTGAATAGCCTCATAAAACACAAAAATCATTGTCATTCCACTCACGGCTTTCAGATTCTTCCTACAGCATACAGATCATTAGGAAACTTCTAAGCAATCAAGTAATGGGGGCTGATGAAATTACTCAATCAATGCATGGGCTGAGAGGAGCAGCATCATACAGAACTGCACAGTTTTGACATGGTAACCCCCACCTTTATGTATATATGTATGTGTGTGTGTGTATATCTATATGTAGGTAAGGAAAACTACAGTGGAGTTGATTCATTTCATCATTTTACAAGACTGCTTAATGCAGCCTTTCTGAACTGCCAGTTCCTATTTCTAATAGCAGGGCAGCAGAAAGATACGGACCGTAAGTAGCCCTAGCAATGCTGAAAGTATGATTCGGCAAACACCGGTTTCAAACGTGTGCATTTGCACACAGACCTGCTCTAATGATCAACAGCAGCAGCTGTAAGAAGACAGAAGTATGGGAAAAAAGCATACCCCAGATAAATACCAGGCACCACACTCCCACTGGCATCACCAAGTCGTTAATCTCTGCTCACTAAATCGAAACAGGTTTTTGGTCGTTGTGCAAGAGATGGCTGGCAACACACTTCCATCCAGCACACAGCCCTTTACGGGGGACACATCAAACAGGCAGGCAAGCGAGAGTTAGAGCATTTACTGCCAAAGTGTGTGCTAGCAGGAAAAGGGATGCACAGGTAAGGTGTTGGTTCTTATGACCATCTTCACCCACCCTCCAAACATGGGGAGGTATTTCCCACTTTAATATCTCAGAGAGATGAAAAAAAAGATAAGCATTTCTTTTGTTTGTTGCTTAAAGCATCAGGGCTACCACTGGAGATTTTTTTTTTTACCCTGGAGCTGACTGTTGGGGTTTTTTCCCTTTGGCTTTATGAATTTTTCTGTAGTTGAAAGAAGATGTTGTAGAGTACCTGCTCCTGCTTTTGCTAACTCATATAATAAATGCAGCTTATTACTTATGGTAATATTTTATACCCAAGTACAAGTGGCTGAACATCCAGGTCACCAAACAAGAGCACTGTTACTAGGGCCAAATTTCATTTGCAGGCTGTACAAGTTGGAACATTTAGCTGCCTACTCATTTAAGTGTTAAAATAGTTCTAATTTAGGTCATTAATTTTCAGCGTATTCATTTTAGTCGATTTAAAGCCCCCAGTAACAATTATCAGTTTGCCATTTTCATAGCAACATAAACCAGTCTAAAAAGAGATAATCCCCTTGTCAACTGTACTAATTGCCTCTCCAGACAAATTAATTGTAAGAAGCAACTACTTTGGTATTATTTTACTTTCAATGAGGTACTGTGTTGATGCATCTGATCACTAACAGCATTATAAAACAATTAGTGGCAAAATGCGTTGCACACATCAGATATAAACAAGTGAAACACCACAAACTGTCATTAACAGACAGAAAAGCTGTTGCCTCCTTGATGCTGGTGCAAAGGCACACAGCTCACCAGGCAACGCTGCTTCAGTCAGGAGGATGTCAGGCAGGGGATTGCAAAGAAATTCCTCACCTGCTACATAGTCAAAATTTCCCCTAAATAAGATCTGATCTGTTTGTTACAAGCTCCCAGCAAATCCTCAAGACGTAACCGTCTCGTAGAGTTGCTTTAACCAGTCTACAGCCGGCGGAGAAAAAAAAAAAAAGGAAAGAAAGGGAAGAAAGGCAAAAAAAAGTCCTTCTCGCTTTAAAAGGAGGGCATTAAAGCTCTGCCTCCCCGTGCAATATTTGATGCTCCCGTCGCACACAGCTCCAAGGGCTGACCCCGATAAAGTTGCGTACCCAAAGGGAGCAGCAGCCCGGGGCTCGGGGGTGGGGAGGCTCACACGAAGGGCTCGCTCGTCTCTGCCCAGACCTCGGTGTCCTACAGGAAAGCTCCTGACGGGCGGGCTTTCCACACGCTCTTCCCGTCCCCCTTCCACAGAAACCGCCATGGATCCCCACGACAGGCACCGGCAGACATATTTATAATGCCAACCACAGGGAGGGAGGCAGCTGCCCCACGGCGGAGCCAGCACCACACCGCGGACCTCCCTAAAACCCCGGCGGGACCCTGCCCCCGAATGCACCCTCCCCGAGCCAGAGCGACGCCGGCCGGCCGCCCCGCGCTTCCAGGCCCCTCTCTGCCTGCGTGCTGGGCCTGCAGATGGGCAAACGGCCGCGGGGGAGCGCACTCTCTCCTCCCCTTCGCTTCTCCCCTCCCGCGCACCTCCGGCCGGCGCAAGGGGAGCCCGGACCGCGCTCGCCAGTGGCGGGCACAAAACGCTGCTCGGCGGCAGGGCTCAGCGCTCCCAGGATGCGCCCGGCGCGGAGAGGGCTGCGCGCGGCGGGCCGGGGATGAGCGGGGGGGAGGCGGGATCCCGAGAGCGGGGAGAGAGCGGAGAAGGGCGGCTGAGGGGAAGCCCGGCGCCTTCCTCCGCCTGGGAGTGCGGGCAGCGCCGTGCCTGAGCAGCGCCGTGCCTGGGCAGCGCCGAGCCCAGGCATCACCCGAGCTGCCCCACCGCGGTCGGGAGGGGGGGCCCCGCCGCCGCTGCCAGCTGCTCCCTCCTCCATCCGCCCTGCACCCGCCGGCAGGGGGAGGCCGCTACCCTTTGCAGGGCGCCGCGGCCCCGGGAGACGCTCGGCCGGCGGGCAGAGGGGCCGGGGGGCACGGTGGCGGCCGGGTGCCCCCTTTTCCCTCCCGCCCCTGTGGCCGCCCGCCCGCGGGAAGGGAAGCGCTCACGTTGCCAAACCACCTGTTCCGCCGCGGGAGAGGAAGGCGGGATGGGGTGCGGGGTTCGGAGGAAGGAAAAGGAAGGGGCTTTGCGTGGCTGTCACGGAGGTGCGGGAAATACGGAGAGGCTCGGGGTCTCCCCAGCCCGCGGGCGAGTCGGGGCAGGGAGGAGGCAGACTGGAGCTGAGGGGCTACGGGGAAAGACCAGAGAAGCGCCCGAGCCCTGCGCCCCCCACCAGATTATCATCAGCGTGAAACCTCAAGGTCTAAAGCACGCATACACCCCGTCGGCAAGAAACCTTTACACACAGCGGTAAGGGGAAAAGAGGGAGCATAACAGCCTGGTGGAAAGCGATTGTGAGAGGGGAACAAACAAACAAAATAACCAACAAGCGAATAAGGCAAAAAGACAGCGGGGGGGCGGGGGGAGGGAGGGAAGCCTGCCAAGAGAAAGAAGGTTGCAAAGGAGAGCTGGAAAAGTGTCCAGCAGCACCAGCAGACGCAGCACCCCCTTACCGATATGAATGATTGAATCCGCAATCGCCGCTTTCCAGGTTCGAGTCCAACAGACGGACACGACCAGGATGAGGGAGAAAACTTCCATCTCCTCCGGAGGTCCAGGCTTTATAACAACAGATCTCTTCGCCAAACGGTGCCACCGCGGAGGATAGCGCGGCGGAGGGAAACCCAGAGTTTGAGGTGCCGCCGGAGAGCCGTGTAAATCCCGGGGGCTGGCGAGCAGCCGCGGCTGGGCAGGCGGCGAGCCCGGGGCTCGGAGCGCCTCTCTTCTCGGCGAAACCCCGCGTCACTTCGGGGGGCTCTTGGGCAGCACCAGAGTGCTGGGAGCGCCGGCAGCAAATCCATCCAGCCCGGGCGCCGCCACGGGCAGCAGACGCCTCTGCTGGTCAGACCATCCCCATCCTTCCGCCGGGTCCAGGGATCCGCTCGGTCCCGGCTGCTGCACAGCAACTTCCAACCCACACCACGCACACGCTCTCACACACACACGCACGCAGACACGCACACACAAGCACACACACACAAACCCTCTTGGCCAGAGAAGCCCAGGAGCCCGCAGCAAATAGCTCGCCTTCAGCGAGGGGGGAGGAGCGGGCAACCGGGAGAACAGGCGATCCCTCTTCCAGCAACCAGATTCCTGCAGGAAAGCCTCCCCGGAGGCCAAAACCAAAAGTGAACTCAAGTAATGCAGATAGTAATGCAGAGATTCCCCCCACCCTTCGCTTGGGGAAAAAAAAATGCTTCCCACAACTGGAGATCTGCAAATCAAGCCCAGCGTGCTGGCTCTGTCGCGCAAGGTACTGGTTGGACACAGAGCAGGAGCGAGAGGAGGAGTACCCGGAGCAAGGAAAGCAGAGGAAAGCAGATGATGGTCTGCAGGTTGCTTTTGGAGCTCGCTTTTGCTGGTGGGATGCAGAGAGAGCTGGCAGCTCCGGCACCAGCCAGAACGTTGCCTAGAAATGGATCACCTAGGAGAAGGAAAGAGAGCGAGAGATAAGTGCTATCAGCCAGAGAGGGAGAAACAGAGAGACCGAGCGAGACCGCTTCTCTCTAATAACCGCCTCCTCCCCCTATCTGCAATACAAGGGAGAAGCAAAACAGAGCTCTCATCTCCCTTGAAATCTTCATCTGGGACTAAGGAAGACACCTAGACAGGAGTGCATACAACTGAAAAATATATTAGGGGGACGCAAAGGCGGGGGAGCAGGAAGGTAGAAAATATTTTGGAAGTGTTATGCTCAGCTTAGGCAAACAAACAAAAAAACAAATAACCAAACCAAACCCCCACACGTGCCCCATTCTTTAACCTTGTAACTCTGCTGCAAGTATCAAGTTCAAAGCTAGATGAGCACTTTTGCTTCTCGGTCTTTGATAACTGAGTCAGGGACACTGCCTGAAGGGGAAAAAAAAAGGAGAAAAAAAAAAAAGGAAAAAAGAAAAAAAAAATCAGGGACACCTGGCCTCAAGGGGAAGATGAAGACCTGAAAATCTATTAATATGACTTTAATTATCTATGCTCTTGATGGAATTCTCACAATTCTTTAAAGCAATGAACTGGCTTTTTTTCTTCTCCCTCTTTAGGCAGGGTAGAAATTTCTACGGTAAAGCATTTCGAACACACTTTTCGCTCAGGGTACTACTGTTCATTAACCAATTAATCCTCATACTTCTCATGCTGTAATTAAATGCATTATCCCTTTTACACAGACAGAGAACTGTGCAGAGAGGTTATCTTCCTATAAACTAATCTAAAGCCCCACTTTATGTCTGATTAGACTTTCTTCTTTGTAGCCACACTAGAGACATGATGCAAGAGTCAAATTGTTCCAACAGAGTGGTAAGATCCTCAACTCACATAAGCCATTGAGAAAAACTGGTGGTAGTCCTCTTAGAAGCCTAACCAAAGATCACTCAACTCCTTTTCTTAGGAAGAGCTTTCTTTGAAGGCCTCTCCTTGGTTAGGTTAAGTTTATCATACCTGACTTGCATGTTCTTCTGGCTTTCCTCTCTGATTTCAGCCACTGGATTGGTTACCCAACACTTGTATACCTACAAAATGTTAAGGATTTAGTTTGAGGAAGAAATAAGATTTTTAGTAGATAAACTAAATCAGTATTAATGAGCAAGATAAGTGAATCTATAAAAACCCACCATCACAAGTTCTGGTTTTCTTAGGTCCATGTTGGCAGGTGAGTACTGCCCTAAAATTAGTAACACGCAGAAGGCTTCAAGCCACATCCAAAGTTCAAGGCAGGACTAATCTTTTCTGTGGCTAGAATGGGCTTGGTTTCTTCTACAAGCTGTAGCAGGTCACATCTAAAATCATAGAATTATAGAATCACAGAATTGTCATGGTTGGAAGGGACCTCAAGGATCATCTAGTTCCAAAGCCCCTGCCATGGGCTTCCACCACCTCTTTGGGCAACCTGTACCAGTGCCTCACCACCCTTATGGTGACTGTAAGACAGACTTTAAGAGACAGAAGGTATGCAACAAAATCAAATGACTGAGCAGCATGAAGCAAATGCCTCAAATTCAGATAGAGGGAGGTGATTCTCCCCCTTTCCACTCTGCTGAGATCCTACCTGGAGCACTGTGCACTTCTGGAGCTCTATTACAGGAAGGATCTGGAGGTGCTGGATGTTGTCCTGAGAAGGGCATGAGGATGAGCACAGGGCTGGAGCTGCTCTGCTATGGAGACAGATTGAGAGAGTTGGGGCTGTTCAGTCTGGAGAAGAGAAGGCTCTGAGCAGATCTTCTTGTGGCCTTCCAGTATCTGAGGGGGCTTCAAGAAAGCTGGGGAGGGACTTTTGAGGGTGTCAGGACTGGGGGGAAGGAGCAAAACTAGAAGGG
>CM037643.1:43747680-43841612 GCA_015227895.2 Colaptes auratus | reverse complement strand
AATTCACTTCTGGTTCCAGGATATTACTAAAGATAGAGCCATAGCTTTGCACTATTTTAGTGTTCTCCTTTCTGTGTAGACAGGTAAGTGGATGAGCACGCCACACGCAGCTTCCCAGTGTCCCTACAGGTAGGCACATTTTGCACTTCCCAGTTCACACGTTGATGTCAAGCTGGCATTCCTTCTCTCCCCCACCCTCCTCATCTGTACTTGATTCTGCAGGGAACGATTTTGGTGATAACAACATATGTGGAAAAAGCGTTTCTGCTTGGATGGCCTCTTAGACTTTGTGGGCTAAGCAGAATATCCATGATTTTAGCTTTAAAAAACCCAAGAGAAACAGACTACATTTACTAAACTCCAATCTGACAAAGATCAAACAGGACCAGAGAAGCTGTTATATAATCCCTAGCAGAAAGGAGGGCTAGAGAGGGCAGACAGAAAGGAGGTGTGGAGCCACATCATCCCAGTAGTTCTGAACTAGAGGGAGCAAAATTAATTGTGCAAGATTCCAGAAACTGATCCAAGCTTCCTTTTTCTCACTGGCTAAGTAAGGATTATTTGTACAATGAGTTCCATAGGCTGAGCACATCTACATTTGCAGTGCTCTTAAATGTGGGTCTAGTGACAAATTAAAAGTCCTCAGTCCCCTCTACACCACCCTTCCCTTCAGAATCTTGCCTTGAAACTAATACAACAAAAAAGGAATCAGCACATGCAGAGCTCACCGGTATGTTGGTGGCCATGAAAAGTGGCTGGGAATGGTCAGACTGCAAGAGTGAAAGCAAATAGATTAACTCCCTCCCTGAAATGCCTCTATACCAATGCACAGAGAATGGGGAACAAGCAGGAGGAGCTGGAGATCTGAGTTAGGCTGCAGGACTATGATGTAATTGCCATCACTGAGACACGGTGGGACAGCTCCCATGACTGGAATGTTGCCATGGGTGGCTATGTACTTGTAGTGGATGATGCTTATGGCCAGGATTGTGCCCCAAATATTTCTAGGACATACTTTTCTGTGCGTTAACCCTCCTTTGTTTCCCCCTCCTTTCTGAAGGGGGCAGGGGGGATCCTGGGGTTGTGTGGTGATGAGCCCCCCAACATTCGTGTTCGAGCTTGTATCTATGTGCACACCAGTGCTGTTGTGGTCCACCTTGCCCGGGACTAAAGCCAGTGCTCCAAGAGGCTTCGTGGTACTTTGCCACCACCACCCAACTGCGTGCAGTGCTGTGGACAGTACCCCCTGGGATCAACCGCTGCGTGATCCATCGCCACAGGAGAACACCTGGTAACCCGTGTGAGCCAGCGCTGCTGAACTGCCACAGTGCCCCCCCCCGAGCGGGGAACCTCTGTATCCCGGGAGCAGCAGCAGCAGCCAGGCGGCGCAGCCAGGCTCTCGGCGCCATTTCCTGTGTCCTTGTTACGGCACATCCGTGCCACGTTCTGCGGACTACAAACATCATTAAGGGCAGACTTCACGAAGCTCTCAGCCTGTGAGCAAGCCAAGCCTTGCTTCAGAGAGTTTCAGTTGGGGCAGCGTGCAAACCGCTCCGGGGGGAGGGTCGCCGGTCACTGACCAACCCCTCCCCCGCCGCTCTCCGAATCAGTTTCGATTCTAAGTTCTGTGAATCATTTGGTTGAAGTGCCTATGCCTAAACATTCTGTAAAGATAGTTCCACTAACCGAATATCGATACCTGTGAAGGGGGACTGTATATACCCCGTTGCAGAGTTTGTGTATATATAAATATATAAATAAACCTAACATATTTTTCATTGATATCTCTGCCGCTCATTTCTGAGGGCATATTCATAACAGTACCGTTCAGGAAGGAGAGACCAGCAGGACGAGGTGGGGGAGTTGCTCTCTATGTGCGAGAGCAACTGAAAGGTGCTGATATCCATCCAAAGGGAAAGCTTGTGGGTAAGAATTAAGGGATGGGGGAAAGGAGGTGAAATTGTTTTAGGTGTCTACCACAGTATCACATAATCACCAAGGTTGGAAGAGACCTCAAAGATCACACCACTGCACTGCTTAGGCCACACCTTGAGTCCTGTGTCCAGTTCTGGGCCCCTCAATTTAGGAAGGATGTTGGCTTGCTGAAAGGTGTCCAGAGAAGGGCAACAAAGTTGGTGAGGGGTTTGGAACACAGCCCTGTGAGGTGAGGCTGAGGGAGTTGGGGTTGCTTAGCCTGGAGAGGAGGAGACTGAGGGGTGACCTTCTTGCTCTCTACAACTCCCTGAAGGGAGGTTGTAGACAGGCAGAGGTTGGTCTCTTCTCCCAGGCAACCAGCACCAGAACAAGAGGACACAGTCTCAGGCTGTGCCAGGGGAGGTTTAGGCTGGAGGTTAGGAAGAAGTTCTATACAGAGAGAGTGATTGCCCATTGGAATGGGCTGCCCAGGAGGTGGTGGAGTCACCATCATTGGAGGGGTTCAGGAGGAGACTTGATGGGGTGCTTGGTGCCATGGTTTAGTTGTTTGGGTGGGTTGGATTGGTTGATGGGTTGGACACGATGATCGTGAAGGTCTCTTCCAACCTGGTTTATTCTAATTCTAATTCTAATTCCAATTCTAATTCTAATTCTATTGCCCAACTTGCACTGTTTGGCAGTACCCTCATTAGTAAGCTGGACTGCACTGAGAGCAAGGCTCATTTTACAAAGCCCTCTGTTGATAAAACAGTGAAATCTGGAAAAATGCTACAGCCTGCAAACTCTGCTACTCTTCTGGTAAATCATGAGAGGTCTCTGTGAGAAAAACAGTATCACCTGTAAGTCATACCAGAATGCATAAGAGAAATGTCTTGCATTATCTAGAAAACTCAAAACTATGGCAAGTACATTTCAAGCATACTGAATATTTCATAAACAGCTGTGGGAAAAAACCCAACCAACCCCCCAAAAGATGTATTTTCATTCCATATTCCGAACTTAATGAACAGTAAAAAGTAGTGCATTGCTTCTATTCTTCTAGCTAAACAGAGCAACATCACAGGCTCACAGGTGTCAGGGGTTAGAAGGGATCTCTGGAGATATTCCAGTCCAACCTCCCTGCCAGAGCAGGAGCATAGAATCCAGCACAGGTCACACAGGAACACATCCAGACAGGGCTGGAAAGGCTCCAGAGAAGGAGACTCCACAACCTCTCTGGGCAGCCTGCTCCAGGCGTCTGGGACCCTCACAATGAAGAAGTTCCTCCTCATGTTGAGGTGGAACCTCCTGTGCTGGAGTTTCCATCCATGGCCCCTCATCTTATTACAGGGTGCAGGTGAGCAGAGCCTGTCCCTTCCCTCTTGACCCCCAGCCCTCAGCTATTGATAGTCATTGATCAGATCCCTCTCAGTCTTCTCCTCTCCAGACTAAACAGCCCCAGGCTCTCAGCCTCTCCTCACCAGCAGTGCTCCAGTCCCTTCAGCATCCCTTTAGGCCTCCCTTGGACTCTCTCCAGCAGATCCCTGTCCCTCTTGAACTGGGGAGCCCAGAACTGGATGCAATATTGCAGGTGAGGTCTCCCCAGGGCAGAGCAGAGGGGAGGGCTAAAACCACAAAAAAGCAAAGCAGAACTGAACACCCAGAGAAGCCACACAAGTGTGTAGCCTGTGATGCTACATGCTTACTATTAAGCTGTAGCGCTCTGCTTCTTGCAACTTCAATGTACTAACATAATCACAGATCACAGGTTGGAAGTAATGCATGGTTACTAGTGACTAAGAGCATTGTTTCAATTTGATTTTCTGCCTTTGACAAAGTTTTACCTTTTCACTACCTGCCAAATCAATATACAAAGGAGTATAAAAGATCATTCAGTCAGTGGAGCCAAAATATGAAAGGAGATTACTTGGGCAATGTTTCCATGAAAGAATTATGAGTGACAGCAGAGATTCACAAGCCAGCTTTTGCTAGGACAGGCCAGTCAGGCTTTGAACATACACTTCTTATCAGTGATGGCCCACTTGGCATTTTTTGCTACCATTCAGCATGAATGAATTATGAGAGTTTCAGTCTCCTGCCTCCTCCCTGAAGGGTGATGAAGTAGTTGTATACACCACTGCCTAAACCCTTGCTTTAAATACAGGGTAATAAGCCAGTCATTTCTGACCATTTGCCACAGAATCCAGCCCTTCCTGTTATATTGGGATACTGGAGATAACACAATCCATCCCTTCCTGTTATATTGGGATACTGGAGATAACAGAATCCAGCCCTTCCTGTTATATTGGGATACTGATGAAATCTCAGCAAGAGTCAGAACTAATACAGCTGAAGATCAATCTGAATGACTGAGCTTGGAATGAGTAGCACCCTCCACACAAACCCCAGAACTGGGAATCAAGTCAAACCTCCCAAACAGTGGATAAAACATGCACAGAACATTAAATAAGTGCACACTAGTGTTGGATGACAGGTTGGACTCGATGATTTCAAAGGTCTCTTCCAACCTGTTAATTCTATTCTATTCTATTCTATTCTATTCTATTCTATTCTATTCTATTCTATTCTATTCTATTCTATTCTATTCTACCCTATCCTATGCTATGCTTCTATTCTATTCTATTCTATTCTATTCTATTCTATTCTATTCTATTCTATAGAATGGAAGACAGAGAAATATTTCAAAATACAGATAGAGGAAATCAAAACTGCAGCAGAAAGACTCAAAGGAGAGCACTGAAAAGCTGGATGGAAGAAAGAGGCCTGCTTCTTGATGTCATATTTCTACTATGCCAACAACAACAACAAAACAAACAAAAAGCAAGCAAACAAACAAACAGAACCAAGCAAACCCAAAAAGTACTTTATCTAAATTCTCTGAAATAAATGGCACCATTTCCAGTAGCATCAGCATCCTCATGAGGAAGAAAAGAACACAGGAAGGACATCCAAGATGCTGATTAGTTACTCAAATCCAGAAGATCCATACTGCTTTAATTAATGTCTCCCAAGCACTGGAAAATTTCTCTTTGATCTCTGCAGTACATTGCTTCACAGATCTAGACCAGATCAGCCTAAATCCAACATGGAAAGGGACATTTTGGCTAATCAAATACTGGAACAGATAACAAGAAATATACAGTCAATTTCAGAGCTAAAACTGCACCCAGATGACATGGGTCTACAGCAGAATCTTCTCTGAAAGTGACAGTGCAACTCCACACACACAGCCCAACCTGAAACACAACTTAAACCCACTAAGGCTGTCTCAAAGAAAGCAGAGCACCTGAGGAGGTGTTTGACCATCCTTTGGACCATGTGATGTTTGTGATGCCAGAGTGCAAGAAATAACTCAGTGAAAAAGTTCTGTTTGAAAGAGGTTAAAGGTAACCTCTTACATCTCTTGTACCAGAAATAACACTTTTTCCTACATACAAATAGAAATGAAGTAATAAGAGAATGACAAAAAGAAACAAACAAAAAACCCCAAACAGACAAACAAAATCCTTCAAAAAAAGCCAAAATAAACCCCCTACAACCATGGGGAGGATCTATGGAGTCAGTTACTGCGAAGCAATCTTAATAATAAACACTTGAACAGAGCCAATTCCTGTTTAGATTATTTGCTTAGGAAAGGACAGAGATTACAACTCAGCTTTTCAAAGCCAGAAGCAGAGTTTCCCAGTCTTTTTGTCACAGTACTTTCAAAGAAATGCTTACTATTTTTTCTTTCAAAATATAATCACTGAATGGATGAAAGTGTCTTGTTTACAGACAAAAATGCTTGATGTCTTTAAATGGTGAAATATACTGTGAGTGAAGGAAGAAAAAATCATGGAGAACCAAAACTGTACAACACTTGCTTTACAGAACTTCACCAGAAAGTAAACAAACAAACAAATCTTGTGTCTGTAACACCAGGGATGACTTTTCCATTGGTGATGTGTGCCATACCAGTGTGTAATGCACAGGCTTTGCTGTGAATCGTGCTCAGCTCTGGCAAATAAAACTGGACACGACACTAAACTGCAACTAGAAGGGGAAAAAAAGATGGCAAGCAAAATATTCTTCTTCTACTGTATCCCTAGTGAATTCCAGAGACATAGCCCCACAACTCTGAAAAGAAAAATATTTCCCCAACCAGAAGACTAAGTCACTGCAAGGAACAGTACAGCTGATTCACGAAACACGGTTGTGCAGAGCTAAGGATCAGGCATTTATTGACCCGAAACTCATCCACGTCGGATCACTGTAGTAAAACTTGTCATGCAGCTACCCCTAGCAACATGCTGAAGCTCTGAAGCCATACAAATCAAACTGCTGACGTTAAGAAGCAAAACAAGCTTTCCAGCATACATGGCTTGGGTTTTAAGCACCATTCCTTGGTGTTTTGCTCTTATAAGCATGCATAACACAATAACATCTCATTAGATGATGCTGACAGCAGTCATTTTCATGCAAGCTCAAACTTAAGTACTCCTTTGAGAATCTATCCAATATCAGGAATATAGGGGCTATGTCAAGCTGCAGTGAGTTTCCCTATTTTTAGTCAACTTTCCCTCTAAAACCATCTTCATTGTAAAATTGTTAGCGATTTTTGAGCTGAATATAACAACAAGAAGCATCCTGAACAACAAGAGAGTTTATGGATACACATGTTGCTGTGCAACTACGTGGGCCTATGTCAAGATACACATGTGCACACACCTGTCTGCATTAGACATGAAAAGCAAACTGAATTCCAAAACCAACTGTTTTCAGCAATCAAAACTATACAAAAATCACACTGGCTCTTTGCTGCCTTTGTCATAGACTTTATTCCTAGCTGTTATCACAGAATTATTGAGGCTGGAATAGAGCTCTGAGATCATTAGGTCCAGCTTATGACCTAACACCACCACACCAACCAGACCATGGCACTAAGTACCACATCCAATCTTGCCTTAAACACCTCCAGGGGTGGTGACTGCACCACCTCCCTGGGCAGTCCATTCCAGTCTCTGATTCTCCTTTCCATCAGGAAGTGCTTCCTAACATCCAATCTAACCTTCCCCTGGCACAGCTTCAGGCCATGCCCTCTCCTCTTGTCACAAGTTGCCTGGGACCAGAGCCTGACCCCCACTGACTACAACTTCCCTTCAGGTAGTTGTAGAGAGTGATAAGATCCCCCCTGAGTCTCCTCTTCTCCAGGCTGAACACCCCCAGCTCCCTCAGCCTCTCCTCATCAGCCTTTCCCTCCACACTTCCCCAGTCTGGTTGCTCTCCTCTGGACCTGCTCCAGCACCTCAAGATCTCTCTTGCAGTGAGGGCCCAGAGCTGCACACAGTGCTCAAGGTGAGGCCTCAACAGTGCTGAGCACAGGGCAGAATTCCATCCCTAGAGCTGCTGCCACAGTTCTGACACAAGCCAAGATGCCCCTTGGACTTCTGTGCCCCCTGGGCACACTGCTGGCTCATGTTCAGCTGTTGTCACCCAGCACTGCCGGGCTGTTCTCCCAGTCTGCATGAGGTTGTTGTGGCTGAAGTGTAGGAGCCTCAGCCCATGGGCCCAGCCTGTCCAGGTCTCTCTGGAGTGTCTTCCTACCTTCCAGCAGATCCAAACTCCCCTCCCAAATTAGTGTCACCCACCAATTTACCAAGGTATCTTCCTTTGCCTCAATTGCTCAGCAAGCTTTGGAATAAATCTTCATTTGCATCATTAAAACTCTCTTTGCAAGTTGTAGGGGAGGACTGTTCCAGGACTGTTCCACATAGAAGCTTAGCCCCACAGAAATCAGAATCCACTGGTTAACACTGCAGTTTGACCCTGAAGCAGTCATGATATAAAATGAACACTGTGCTGCTACACAGGAAAGATTAGGGGAAGTTGGGCAGGGACTGGCTGGAGAGCAGCCCTGAGGAGAGAGACTTGGGGGTGCTGGGGGAGGAGAAGCTCAACAGGAGCTCTCAGGGTGCACTTGCAGCCCGGAAAGCCAATCAGAGCCTGGGCTGCAGCAAGAGAAGTGTGGCCAGCAGGGCAAGGGAGGTGATTCTCCCCCTCTCCTCAGCCCTGGTGAGACCCCACCTGGAGTACTGCCTCCAGTTCTGGAGCCCCTATTCCAAGAGGGATCTGGAGGTGCTGGAAGGTGTCCAGAGCAGGGCCACGAGGATGAGCAGAGGGCTGGAGCACCTCTCCTGTGAGGACAGACTGAAGGAGCCTGGAGAAGAGAAGGCTCCGAGGTGACCTCATTGTGGCCTTCCAGTATCTGAAGGGGACTACAAGAAGGCTGGGGAGGGACTTTTCAGGCTATCAGGGAGTGATAGGACTAGGGGGAATGGAATGAAGCTGGAGGTGGGGAGATTCAGGCTGGATGTGAGGAGGAAGTTCTTCCCCCTGAGAATGGTGAAGCCCTGGAATGGGTTGTCCAGGGAGGTGCTTGAGGCTCCATCCCTGGAAGTGTTTAAGCCCAGGCTGGCTGAGGCTCTGGCCAGGCTGATCTAGTGTAGGGTGTCCCTTCCCGTGGTAGGGGGATTGGATTGGGTTGGATCATCTCTAAGGCCTCTTCCAGCCCAGGTCATTCTATGATTGATTCTATGACTCATTCTGTGATTCAGTGATTCCATGATTTCAGTCAGGCCTGATCATATTTGCCTGCTTGCACTGAGCGCCCTCAACAAAATGCTGGGCATCATCTCCTGAGGCACAGCTGCCACGAAGAGAAGCATGTGCAGTGCGTATTACCTGAAGAGTGTAAGCCTCAGCACTATGCCAAAGGATGACTTTGGCTGGGTTTTGTATTTCAGATTTGCTCATTTCTGCACTGTTATTTTCATGAAATGCATAGAAGCACAATCTCAGCAGGACCAGGAAGACAGTCCTCTACACTAGTGATAGATCGTTTGTCTATGCCAAACACTGTGATATGGCCGTGGCTTGTGATAGGAACTTAGCCTCACATCCAGGATTACCTCTACAAGTGCCAAGGAATATTAAAGATCTTATCTGAGGGGCAGCTTCTCAGCGAGGGACTGGTGTTGATGAAGACTTGCAGCCTAATGCCCACTGGGTGACATAGGATATTGGCACTTTCACACTCCATGTCTGTCTTGTGCAACTGATTCAGGGAGTAATTACAGCTCAGAGAAGCCTTTCCTGGAATACCTGTAATTAATTCTCCTGTAAAAAAAGGGGGAGAAGCCTGACACTTTAGTAAGGGTTCAAATACACCTAATCTATTTCCTTGTGCTCCTTAGTGCTTCCTAAATATGAGGAAGAGGATTTGAAATACTTACAACTGCCTGTTCCTATGTAAATCATCCATGGGTCTGTAATATCCCCTCGTAAATTAGCCAAAATAAAATAATACTACAAAGCAGCAGAATATAGATCATAGACTTGTAGAATTATCAGGGTTGGAAGGACCTCAAGGATCATCCAGTTCTACCCCCCTGCCATGGGGGGGGGCCCTGCCTCACACCACATCAGGTTGCTCACAGTCACATCCAGCCTGGCCACAAAAACCTCCTGGGAGGGATGAGGTTTCCACCACCTCCCTGGGCAACCTGTTCCAGTGTCTCATCACCTTCATGGGGAAGACCTTCTTCCTGTCATCCAATCTGAATCTACCCACTTCTAGTTTTGCTCCATTCCCTCCAGTCCTATCACTCCCTGACACCTTCAAAAGTCAGCTGTCAGTAGAGATGAGTAGGAGACAGCTGAGGTTTCAAACAGCTTTCTGTGCTGAATGAAAACTGAGACTCTGGTTCATTCTGCATTGCTTGGAGATGAAAAATGTCATTTTGAACCTAAATTTTAAGTTCCTGCTCAGGTTTACTATATCCAATGACCTCTGGAGCAGTTTTGGGTGCCTGATATTTTGGAAGGCAAACCTTCCTCCAGTTTCAGAAGGAGGTTTGTGGGGTTTGTGTTGTTTTTTTGTTTGTTTTTTTTTTTTCAGGAGATGGCAAAATAGAGAACTAATTTTACTGCTCTACCTACCTGTATTTATTCTTCCAAAGATGGATAAATGCACTCCTGGAAACCTCCAAAAGTCATCAAGTCCAATGCCCTCTGCAGTCAGCAGGGACATCCCCAACTAGATCAGGTTACCCAGAGCCCTGTTGAGCTTCATTTTGAATACCTTCAGGGATGGGGCCTCAACCACCTCCCTGGGCAACCTGTTCCAGTGTTCCACCACCCTCATGGTGCAGAATCTGTTCCTCACATCCAATCTCAATCTGCTCTTCTCTAGTTTGACGCCACTGTCCCTCATCCTGTCCCTGCAGGCCTTAGCAAACAGTCTCTCTGCAGCCTTCTTGTAGCCCCCTTCAGGTACTGGCAGGCTGCTATTAGGTCTCCCCAGAGCCTCCTCTTCTCCAGGCTGAACACCCCCAGCTCCCTCAGTCAGTCCTCATAGCGGAACTGCTCCAACCCTCTGATCATTTTCATGGCTCTCCTCTGGATCTGCTCCATCAGGTCCATGTCCTTCCTGTATTGAGGGCTTCAGAGCTGAATGCAGTACTTCAGGTGAGGTCTCACCAGAGCAAGTGGCAGAATCACGTCTCTGGATCATCTGGCCATGCTGCTTTTGATAACAATGACATATACTGAGTCCTTTCAATGTGTCCTCAAGATTAGACTATCAAAACCAAAGTTAGTTAATGATGGATTAAATGCATGATAATTATGTTGAGCCATACAGAAATCCTTATTTCATGACCCTATGAAGAGGTGTTTTTCTGTCTGTTACGAGGTACAAGAAATGAACTCACTCTGGGGTTGTGTTTGGGTGTTGGTTTTTTTGGTTGGTTGGGTTTTTGGTTTGGTTTGTTTCTTCCTGCAAGTGACATGTTGTGATGGTTTGAGGCTGACGCTTTAGCCTAGTGTCTTAGTTCTAAACGAGAATAGGGACTTTCTGGACATCTTTGAGTAAAAGGTAAATGACCATTGGATACAGAAGAGTAACAACTGATTTATTTGTCTATCTCATTCCATGGACTCGCTGACTATGACAAAGTTTGCTGCACAAAGTATCCGTTTCTCTTTTTTGACTTCTTCTCCCTGTGATTCTGCTTTGCACTGCTCCCTTATCTCTTTCCTGACCTGCTGGATGAACTGACTTGTTTTGTGTCTCTGAAGGTACCAGGGAAAGGGGGGAGGAGGCTGCAAGCAGCCCTCTGGGCTGTCCAAGGGGATCCTTGTATTTGTGTTGGTTTTTTTTCTGAATTGTAAATATATTTTCTCCACATTCATTGCAATTTATACTTCTAGTGTTTAGTTTACCTCTGGTAAATATGACTTTCATTTTGCTTTCCAAGTTCTATTTTTTGGGGGAGTTTACTCTGGGGGTAGATTCCAGTTAGTTGGGGGTACTTTCAACCCACCACCCATATATACAGGTGAACTTTGACAACAGTTGCCAGCAAATAAGCTACAGCTCTCTGTACCAACACAGAACCATTTTACTCTGACCAAATTGTCGACCAGTGAGCATATGTTCTGCCCTAGACTGATGGAAAATGAATGCTCCAGGACTGTGCAGAAGCTTGATGTTCTTGATGTTCCCTGTGTCCCATTTTCTCATTTAATTTGAGGTAATAATTACCTAATACATCATTTCTTAACGTAGCCAAATATCAAACAAAGAATATTGATGACCTGTATTTATTTTGCAGATGTTAGCAAAGGAGCCTTTCATCCTTGAGCAGCATTACACTTCTCTCATGCAAGTTGGAACTTGGCCATCTGTGGTGATGGAAAAGCATACTGCTGCCTTTGGTTAGTATACAGAAGATGCATTAATGGATGGACCTGGGTTCACTGTCCAAGCACTCACCAGATATGAGACAGAAAGGCACAAAAAGCCTCTGAGCTACATCAGATTATTAAGATCTAATTATGGAAACAGCCCCACCTCCCAAAGGGTGCTTACACAAAACCCTAGGTGTATGCACACCTACAGATTACATGGAAGCAATGTATGTGCTGAATGTCTTCCTGAGTGAAGGGAACCCAGGTGCTTTCTCTGCAGAGATCTCTGCTTTGGGAAAGGGAAGGCAGAAAAGTCTCTCTCCTTTATTTGAAAGTACTAAAGACATACACGTTTTAATCATGTTCCATCAAAAATTGAAGTTGTAATTATGTCAGTACAGCCTTAACAGGACAATAAAAATGCATTTTTATGTGTTTAGGTTATTTGCTATATTACACATTTTACCTCAGTCACTTGAGATTATTCTGTCCTCAAAGTGGTAGTAGCTCTGCAGAGCTTTTCTAGGAAGTGATAGGAATCATAGAATGTTAGAGGTTGGAAGGGACCTCCAGAGATCATCAAGTCCAACCTCCCTGCCAAAGCAGGATCACCCAGGGTAGTCCACACAGGAATGCATCCAGGGGGGTTTGGAAAGTCTCCAGAGAATGAGACTCCACAACCTCTCTGGGCAGCGTGCTCCAGCACTCTCTGACAGTCTTGTCACTCTATCCACTGCCCTGCAGCCGAAGCAGCTCTCCATTCTGTCATGTTGCTTGCTCTTTAGGAGCATATTGACATCTCTCTCGACCATCTTTTTCAGCAGGTATGTTGCCTTTGTGCTCCTGTCCATTACTGCTGTTCCAGTGCTGGAACGGACGCACAGTGAGAAGCTGCTGGACGCGAGCTTGCAGTGCGTGCTCACAAACCATAGAGCCAACCACATCCTGGGCTGAATTAAAAGAAGTCTGCCCAGCAGGTCAAGGGAGGTGATTCCATTCTATGATTCTATGATTCCACCCTTCCCACTCTGCTGAGTCTTCACCTAGAGTATCATGGCCACCTCTGGAGTCCTCAGCACAAGGACATGAACCTGCTGGAGTGGACCCAGAGGAGGTCACAAAAATTATCAGAGGGCTGGAGTACCTCTCCTATGGAAAGGCTGAGGGAGGTGGGGCTGATGGCCTGGAGAAGAGAAGGCTCCAGGGAAATCTTACTGCAATTAGTGCTTAAAGGGACTTTATCAGAAAGATGGATACAGACTTTTTAGTAAGGCTTCTTGTGACAGGTTTTAAAGTAAAAGAGGGCGATTGAGACTGGATATAACCAAGACAGTTTTTACGGCGAGGGTGGCGGAACATTGGTTTTCTCTTTCACGTTGCCCAGAGAGGTGAGAGATGATTCATCCCTGGAGCCGTTCCAGGTTAGTTTGAATGGGTCTCTGGGAAACCTACTCCAGTTGCAGATGTCCCTGCTAACTGCAAGAGGGGTTGGACTTGATGACCAGTAAAGGTTCCTTCCAATGTCAAGCATGCTATGTCTATGAATCAAAGTTAGTACTCAAGCATAGGCACTCAAGAAGACAGTTCATATGGTATGGAAACATTTAGCAAATGTAAGAATGTTTAGTGCTTTGTTTAAATTAAAGATAGCTATTAAGGACAGATATCCTTAACTAATCATGTAGATGTGAAAAAGCAGTTCATGGGAGAAATATTCACAATCCACATGATGCTTCCTGTGCAGACCACCCTGAGTGATCCTGCTTTTGGCAGGGGAGTTGGACTGGATGCTCTCTGGAGGTCCCCTTCCAACCTCTAATGCACTGTGATACTGTGACCCTGTGAATTCACCAGGACATGTGCATGGCCCTTCCAGATTTCTAGCCTATGCATGAGTGCTGTGCTACTTCTGATACTGCAATACAACTGTAAACACAAATGATTCCAAGAAACTCCTGCCAGCAGTGCACCTAGATAGTAGCCACTTGAGGGGCTGACAAATGAGTCTAACAGTCAAGTGTTATCAGCATTTACCTGAGTGATTACCATAGCCTTAGGCTAGCTGTTCTGTAGCAGGTGTGGAATTGTATTGCCTTAGTTTCGGTCTCAGGTAGATGAACTTTAAAAGCTACAATTGCTTCTCCTACTTACCAGCTCCTCACGAAGTTGTGTTATGAGTTCATCTCTCTCCTTCAGCTGCAGCTTCAGCACCGAGCATTCATCTTTCATCCCGTCCTGCAAAAACATCAAAAGAGATGTTGTAATAAGCTTAAGGCTTTTACTCTGCTCTTGACAAGAAAAGGCCTTTTCACATGGTGTGAGATAATTGCATTGCCATTCACGTAATGAAACTCATTTCTCCTTTGTCATGTGTGGTATTTCCAATAATGTGTCCTAAGTTACTGCATAAACAAATTAACGTTTCCAAAAGCATTACACAGAGATGTGAATAGCTCCCTGCACTGAAGTCCATTTCACTGTTTTCCAAACCCTTTGTGCCTTTGTACTGAAGACTCTATCAGGTCATTCCTTTTCAGTCCAGGAATGGCTATGAAATGCTATAATTCTACTGACACAAAACAGCATTAGAGAAATACCAATTTAGGTGCCTTATTGCAGAGCTCTTGATCTTGGAAAGGATGAAAATGAAAACACAGCAGACATTCACAGGAAAAGTAAAGCACATCTTTTATCCCACAGCAGCCAGGCCAGCAGCAATTCTGCTATTAACTGAGTGAAGGGACTAAAGTAGTTACCACTTAGCAATATAGCCATTGACTATAACTCAGTTTGACTTGCATGGAAATGAACCTAACAGCTAAGACTAAAGCCAAAGCCCAGTCCATGAGGCAGTCTGCAAGCTGTCCCCAGGCAATTTCAGGAGTTCGTGTAAGTCTAAACAGCCTCTTTGGAGAAGAAACATCAACTGCATATTTTTGTGTTGCAAAAGAAAGAAACTCAGCTGAAATTACTACGCATAGACCAGAAAACCCAAACCAGTGAGACTACCCCACAGCCACCTGTCCTGCCCCCATCCCTGCCGAAAAGAGCCAACACCCCAAACCCACAACCCAGAAGCAGCAACCAGAACAGGAAGCCTCCAGTGTTGCAATCTGAACTTCAAGCCCCAGAATACTTTGCTCCAGCCAGCAGTGACATTTTTGAAGCTACAGCAAGGTATGGCTAACAGCAGCAGGTTCAACTCAATCCATGACACTCCTTTAGGGAAAAACTCCAGGAATTTTCCTTTGCCATACAGTGTAGCAGCATTTCACTCTTACTATAGACTCATAGATTGCTCTTTAGAAGCATGAATTGAAAATAAAATCCCAGCACCAGGATACAGCCCTCAGCATGGAATGCATTGTTTTTTAAGTCTGACTTTGGCAATCACGTGGCATCAGGTATTGTACCTCAATCGAGTTACCTGATTCTGAGCTCTTTCTGTCTGTGTGATTTCACACTGTTGCTATCCCCTCATTCCCCTTTCTTAATTTTAAAGGGAAAGGTTAGCAGCACACACAGCAGGAGAAGGAAAACAGCACAGTCCCATAGCCAAATCCATTGTGAAAGTAGCTCTTAGAAAGCAGGCACAAGCAAGCGCAGCAGTGCAGCCTGTAACAGCATATGATAAATGCCACGGGAAAGAGTCCTGCGGTAAGCTGTAGCGCTAGGCATCGTCTGAGAGGCAATGCAGGCTTCCCTTGCACTAGTGAGAGCCTGAAGAAAGGTTCTGACTCTCAGAGCTACCAAAGACTTAAAAATCCCTGTGCACCTCTCCTGGCAGAAAGAAGTCATGCATGCAGTTGGATATTCTTCATCCACACAAAGGACTGATCCCTCTTGCCCAGTACACTTCTCCAGGTGCTTATCTTTTCTATTCCATGCAACAATATTCTACTACTGTACAGACTGCAACTGCTGATACAGTTTTGAGAAGACAAAAATAAGCTACAGCTAAGGTAATGTTTCCCTTGTCTGGCCACATAGCAGTGAAACTGAATAATGCTTCTTCCAGCAGGACATAAGTCTTCTAAATCAATCTCTCACATGCTTCCCTATGAGGGTGGTGCAACACTGCAACAGGTTGCTCAGGAGGTGGTGAAGGCACCATCCCTGGAAAGATGTAGGCCAGGCTATTGAAGGGGGTCTGAGCAATCTGATGTAGCTAGGGGGTTGGACTAAATGCCCCCCCCGAGTCCCTTCCTGCCCAGTGCATTCCATGATTCTATGATTGTCAACTCCTATGTAAATCACTGCAGCTTAGTCCAAGCATATGGGCTGGGCCCATACCCTTCAGAGATTTGGCATCTTTGGAGAAAATAATACCTACAGCACCCAGCCCTTGCTTAGCTGAATACTGAAAGTTACTTAAGCCAGCAGATAGGTAAACTTAAATGCAGAATGCAGGTATCACAATCCTTCCACCAAACATCATCTGCACCCTAGCATCCCATCAAGGACTGCCCTTAGGCAGGGTCATCCTAGCACCTTGCTCTACTGGCACACTGACAGCTATGCAGGCATCACCCAGAACTGTCTAGCAAAAGGGAAGCCATTCCCCAATTTCCCCATTATTGTTTAGCAACAGCAGCAAGAATAAACAATTGCTATTCCATCAACTCCACGCCACACTGGGTTTGCAAGCATCAGAGAGTTCTTTTTCTTGTTGAACACAGTGTAGAACTGGGATTTTATAATCCCATTTTGCTGCATGGTACCCACACAGGTATCATTTGTTCTGCAAATGCAAGGCAGAAGGGAGAAGACAAATGGCAATTGGTGCTTCTTCTGTTCCTGTTATATTTTGAGGATATTTCTGCAATGACACCAACTGAGAACATGAATATAAGGAAGAAAACAACATACAGGAATGAAAGAGAAGAAAAAGTAGTTGACTGCAGAAAAGCTTGGGCAGTTCCAATATTCCATTTGAAAACAGTACTAGAACAACAAAAAGAAGTAAAAACTAATTGTTACAGAACCAAGGATCTGTTTCCAAAAGCATGAATATAGTTCATCCAGAAGTTAGCTACTGTGTAGAGGATACCAAAGTCACATGGCATTGAAAAGTGTAAGAGGTGCAGCTCATGGAATGCTGTGGTATTTATTAGTCTGTGAGCAAATAGCAGTGCACGAGATAGTGTGAATTCAGGAATGGATCACCTCTACTCCTTTAGAGTCCTGAAACATTAAGGGCAGTGGGGCTGGAGAAGGGCCTGGAGCACATGGCCTGCAGAGAAGGAGCTAGCGTTGTTCAGTCTGGATAGGAAGAGGCTGAAGGGAGACCTCAGTGCACTCTATAGCTCCCTGAAGGGTTCTCCGACATTGGAATGGTCTGCCCAGGGCAGTGCTGGAGTCACCATACCAGGAAGTGTTTAAGCAGACTGTGGAGCTGGTGCTTAGGGACATGGTAGACCTGCAGTTCTGGGTGGAAGATTGGACTGGAAGAGCTTGGAGGTCTCTTCCAACTAGAGATAGGTTGTGATTCTGTGATTCTGTGTTTCATTATCTACTGTGAAACTGTAGTATGGTGCAATCCTGCTATGGAAAGATCTGAACTTCTCTAAGTGAATGGAGAATAGGAGACACAGTATGATGGAGATTTATGATTAAAATGAAACAAACAAAAAGCCAAATACCTCAAATACCTCCCCCTGCAAACAGAACCACACACCACCCACCCAAAAAACACCTACCTGAAAGCTAGAATTCCTTCCTAAGGAATTGTCACAACAACAGGCATTAAAGAGGAGGGTATTTGTGCTGCAGTGAGTGCAGAGGAGGGCAAGGAAGCTGGGGAAGGGCCTGGAGAATAAATCTGATGAAGAGCAACGGAAGGAGCTGGGGATGGTGAGTGAGAAAAAGATGAGGCTGAGGGGAGACCTCATTGCTATCTACAACTACCTGAAAGGACCTTGTGGAGAAGTTGGTGCTGGTCTCTTCTCACAGGTAATTAGTGATAGGACAAGAGGGAATGGCCTCAAGCTGCAGCAGGGCAGGGACAGTACTGGACAGTAGGAAGTGGGTTTTCCCTGCAAGAGTGGTCAGGGATTGGAATGTGCTGCCCAGGGAGGTGGTGGAGTTCCCAAGCCTGGCTATGTTTTAAGGTGTTTCAGATGTGTTTTTTGGGGCTATGTTTTAGGGGTGACCCTTGTAGAGTAGGGTTCTGGGTGGGACATGGTGATCCTGAGGGTCTTTTCCAACCTGAATGCTTCTGTGACTCTGTGAAAGCCTGCTCTGCAACCAGCACATTCAAAGTCTACACTGTAATTACAACCCTGGAAGAAACATAATCCTCCATAAAGCAGGGCTTGTGAAGTACACTTGGAATACTCTGTGGCTGCATGGTTTTGGCTCTTCATTATCTGCACATTCCAGGAGATATCTGACCTATGTGTAGACAAATAACCTTATTTATAACACTGGATACAATCATGTATGCAAAATATCTCTCATGTTTTTGCAGCCCTTATATTTATAGAGTGGAGGAGAAAAATGGATTGGCCTATGAGCATAGCTGAGTTCACTCACCAACAACAGAGTTAAATCTGCCAGGTAACAATTACCAGCTCTACATACTAAACCAATGCCCGTGGACTCTCTAATTACTTATCTTTCTGTATAATGAGTTTACAGCAGTGCATTTTATCAAGGCTGTCAGTGCAATGAAAACATGGACTCTAAGTGTCAGCCCAAGTAATTCCATCATCTATTTTAGGCACATTTTCAGAAATGCCTTAAATAAATAAATGCTAAAAAATGTATGAATAAAAGACTTCGGCACTCCATGACAGGTGTCATGGTTTGGAGCAGGACAGATTGCTCTGATGCCCCTGGGGCACAAAGGAGACTGCTTTACACACAGGATTAGAGTATTGGAAAGCTTAAATGGAAAATCTATGCACCAGCTACAATACCACAATGTTCCAATGCACAGTGGTGAGCATAGGCAAGCCTATAAAATAGAAATTCATGATCTGGGATTAACACAGAAGCTCATTAAGACAAAAAACTTCATACAAAACCTCCACCAAACCAGACCACAACCCAGTACTCCTTTTCTCCCACCTCAGTAATCCTTTTCTCCCCACCTGGGGTTTAACATATGCCCCAGGGGCTCTTTCTTCCCCTCCTCCATTGCTAGACTGGATTCAGGCTGGCCAGGCCTGAAACTGTCGCCTCTTGGTCCCTGGCATTAGACCTAATCAGGCCAGGATTGCACAGTAAAAATGTCAGGCCTTGAAAGCCACAGACAAGACTGGAAGCAGCCTCCCCCAACACCAGATAAGGGAGCTCACTGCCCTCGGGGAGGAGAAAGTGAAGAAAGAGAAAGACAATAACTTTGCAGCCAGATTTATAGAGCTGCAGGATTTGTGGGAGGAAATGCAAAGATGACACTTCCGTAACACCTCCTGGACACTCTGTACCTTCTGGAGGGCTGCTTTGTGGTTCCTTTTGAAGGGCACCCAGCTCAAACTGGGGCAACAGGTTTGCCCAAGTCCCTGGAAATACTTGATTAGAAAAAAAGGTCAAATAACAGCTCATTTTTGAAGGGAACTGTTAGACACAGCATGCTCTGAAAATAAAATGGTGCATCTTCAAAATACCTTCTTCTGTTAACTGCAGGTAATAGAAAAGAGTTTGCAGTCTAAATTCCAGGTGTACTTCACAAAAAAGCAAAAGCAGCTCTGTGTAAAATGTCCATCATGATTTCCTCACCTTTCTCTGACATTGTGACCCAAGTAACCCAGGACTGAGTGCATATTCGTTATGGATCTGATGTTATTATCGTGCATGTTTATGGTCAGAATACTCTTCAGATTGCCGGCTTTGTGCTTGGAACTCTCAGTTCTGTGCTTATTCCCAGTTACAGGCTATGGCAGCCAGCGCTTTAGCTCAGTGCAAGTATTTTCCTATTTTAGTTTAATTTTGTCCATCTGGACAAATGCTAAAGCATAATAGCAAATCTGTTTCTCATCACGTCAGGTCACAAGATGACTAATTCCACCATGTGTGAAGACAGCTGCAGCAGGTTATGCTTAAGTGCCAAAAAGCATAATCAGTTTCACTTTGAAAACTTACTCTTTACCTCTTTATACTTCAGAACAAATAGGCATATTGTGCTTACTGTAAGCAAAGTGCTATAAACAGAACTAACCAAGTATTCTGGAAGATAAATTTACTGCAATTCTAATTCAATACTAAACAAGAACATGCTGCCAAAATAGCACCATAAAATTTGAATATTATAAAACTCATTTGATAAATGTGCTGAATTTCAGCTGCTAAGCAGATTGCTTATGAACTTAGGATAATGCAAAAATCAGCAGTTACTCAGGATGCAGTGTCTTAAAAAACCAACACATCATCCCTGAGCAAACCAAGGAGTTTAAGTGTCAGGTCCTGAAAGCTGCACAAATAGTTGAAGTCCCCTTTAAGCAGCAGATTAATACAGGAAATGTAATGAATTTCTGGATATCTGGAACATCCAGAGAAACCCCAGCTTCTCTTAACGGTTACACAACTGCTACACCAGCAGTGCAGGAGCCTAAATCATGGACATGGTTATGGATATCTTTCACTGTGCAGTTGATACCACCTTGCATCTGAAAAGCATGGACATGGTTATGGATATCTTTCACTGTGCAGTTGATACCACCTTGCATCTGAAATGCATGGACATGGTTATGGATATCTTTCACTGTACAGTTGATACCACCTTGCATCTGAAAAGCATGGACATGGTTATGGATATCTTTCACTGTGCAGTTGATACCACCTTGCATCTGAAATGCATGGACATGGTTATGGATATCTTTCACTGTGAAGTTGATACCACCTTGCATCTGAAATGCATGGACATGGTTATGGATATCTTTCACTGTACAGTTGTTACCACCTTGCATCTGAAAAGCATGGACATGGTTATGGATATCTTTCACTGTGAAGTTGATACCACCTTGCATCTGAAATGCATGGACATGGTTATGGATATCTTTCACTGTACAGTTGATACCACCTTGCATCTGAAAAGCATGGACATGGTTATGGATATCTTTCACTGTGCAGTTGATACCACCTTGCATCTGAAAAGCACCAGGGACTTTTGTGGATCTCACTGGAAATTTCCAAAGCACCACTATCGGTCTCCAAGCTGAGCCCTCCTTTGTGTTAACACGTGGCATCCTGAGATGGCTCTGTCAAAAAGAAGAGCGTTTGAGATTGCACACAGGGGAGGGGCCTGGATATCACAGAGTGCTTTCAGAAACAGCTTTTTTTATCAGAGCATTAGTAGTTTCATTGGCTATTGCTGTTATTGCCTTAATGAAACACCTAAACACAGGGCAGAGACTGCATTGTTTGTTTCAGGTGTCAAAAGGAACTCGCTGGTCCATCTTTGAGAGACAATCCTCTGATGTCTTTGCTGCACATCACTGTGGGCAGCACATGACTTCCCAGTGCTTTATTTTCCCTTTCTGTGCTCACTCCAGCTCTGCACGTGACCCTCATTTCTATCTGTCACACCAAATCCTCTCAGATCACACCGAGAGAAATTACTTGGCCGGCTGCAGTTCTTCACATGTGCACAGCACATTCATTTTGCCTGTTTGGCTCATCTGCTGCTTTGGTGCTGTGCCAGCCCAGTTAGTCTTGGCTGGGGTCCTGAGAACGCTCTGGAACGGTGGCCGCTGACGGCCGGCCGTGGTTACACATTTTCCCTGCTCCTCAGGACACGCTGCTGTGCCAGCTGCTGCTCAAGCCCAGCACAAGGGTGTGGGCAACGCCACGCTTCAGAAATTCCCATTAAAACCTAACACAGCAACTCAGAGCAATCTCCCACAGCCACCCTGACTCAACATAAGCAGTCTGGTTGCTGGGTATCTTTCAAATAGGAAGAAAAAGAATCCATAAAATCCTGAATCAGCTTTGGAAGCTATGGTCATACCCAAACCAGACATCATGCAAATACAGCATCCAATGCAAATACAGCATTCAAGAGGCATTTCTAAAGGAACAGCTCTATATTTCGTTTCTTCATCTTGAACAGCAAATGGAGTTTGGGGAGGACAGGATCCAATCTGATAGATAGGGATTAATCCTCATAAAACAAAACATTCTGCACTTCTAGGCCATATTCTACCTAAGTTCCAGAACAGGGAATATAGAATCATAGAATCACAGAATTGTCAGGGCTGGAAGGGACCTCAAGGATCATCCAGTTCCAAGCCCCCTGCCATGGGCAGGGACACCTCACACTACAGCAGGTTCCTTACAGCCACATCCAGCCTGCCCTTAAAAACCTCCAGGGATGAGGCTTCCACCACCTCCCTGGGCAACCTGTGCAGTGTTTCACCACCCTCATGGGGAAGAACTTCCTGACATCCAATCTGAATCTACCCACTTCTAGGTTTTTTCCACCCCCCCCCTAGTCCTATCACTCCCTGACATCCTAAAAAGTCCCTCCCCAGCCTTCTTGTAGGCCGCTTCAGACACTGGAAGGCCACAAGAAGGTCTCCTTGGAGCTTTCTCTTCTCCAGACTGAACAACCCCAACTCCCTCCATCTGTCCTCATAGGAGAGGAGCTCCAGACCTCTAATCATCCTGGTGGCCCTTCAATGGACATGCTCCAGCACATGCAGATCCTTCCTGTAATAGGGGCTATATGTCAATAGATATTTTACTAGAACAATTTAGGGCAGCTATACCAGTTTGAATATGAGAATTGAATTAGTAGTATGAAAGCAACACTCAGAAAGACTAGGTTGGCTATGATACTTCCACCTCAGCCATTCATGAATACAGAGCTAAAAAAGGAGTATTTTCTTCATAGAGATCCAGTTGTTTGCTAAGTGTGAAATACAGACTGAGCAAATTGGTTGGGTCAGGGTTTTTTTGCTTCAGCTGAACTTTGTTCTCTTTAGCAGCAATAATAAAAGCATAGAGTTTAAAGAAATGCAGCTTGATTACTGAACTGCAAAACATAAAACTGAATTATTGTGCCAGATGAAACCCAAGGTGTATCTAAACTGCAGAAATCATGAACAGCACCCAGGAGTGGAAAGGTGTAGCAATAAATCGAATTCTTCCCCCGACACAACCACTCCAGTTACTCTCCCCTTACGGCTCTTCCCCAGTCAGCATTCATTTACATACCACCACACCTCCTTTGGTGATGTGGCTAAATTATATGTTCACAAAAAGAATATGAGCATACCAAGTGAAACAAAACACCCCAACAACCACATCCCCAAACTCCTGCCTTAAGCTTGCTGCTGAACAATGTCATTATTCCTCTCGTAAAACATGAGTACTTCCCATTTATCTTTCCTGCGTCGTCCACGGTTTTATAGGCCTGTGTGAGTCCTCTGCAAACCCTTCCATCTCTGTTTGAAGCTCATGAATACCTCCTCGCTTATGTAAACTACTCTGCATCTCTGATCCAAGCCTATGATGCACCTTTTCTAGTTGCAGTACACCATTCATTTCAACCAGGTAGTGCTTGAGCAGCAGCTGAACCATCAATTCACAAAACTGAACTATGACACTTTGCTTTGCATTAATGTCTAAGCAATTATTCAAAATCATTCTTAATGGCCCAGATTTACAGAAACATGGGGCAGGGTGGTGGTGGGGGGAGGGGGATGGTGGAATCAATCACAAATCCTTTCATACATCTAAAAGTCAGGCATCTCAAACATCAGAGTAAGCAGCTTGGGGGACGACATCCTTGCACTGAATTTGTCAGGAGTCCTGCAGAAACTCTCAACAGCAACTATCGATGGGAAGTACTTTCAGTTTTTCATTCTGGTAAGTACTGAGGTGGTGTTGTCAGGGAACTATACACAGTGTTTGAAAGACCTCTTACCTCACCTGAAAAATAGGACTCTTCCTCCCTTTACATATCCCTTTGTGTCTGCTGCCATTGAACCTCAACTGCTTTTCATCTCTAAATCATTTAGTATGATAAGGTCTCTCTGCATAGTCCATTTTAATTCTGATTCTGGAACTGGAATTCTTCCTTTAATAAATGACTACCCATTTTTTGTTCTCTACACCTAATCTGCTATTAATCCAAGAGAAGACTTTCCCACTCTTATTATTTAAAGCCTTTAATGAAGGGCCTTGTGGAAAGCATTTCAGAAATTGAGTTAACGACGCAAAACAGATCATTCTTACTCACTGGCTGATGACTCTCTACCAGCAGATCTCGGAGGTATGATTAACATCTCAGAAAGTCAGGCTTGTTCTTCCCCATTTATTATGTTAAATGATGGGCCAGCTAAACCTGTTTTCCAGAACAGTTTCTAATTTTTAACTGGTAACTGACTCAAATTAGAAGAACTTTTAAAAACAAACAACAGCAGCAACAAAAACTGTCACTTTGTCTCCATCTGTCATTTTGATAAGAAGAAGATTTAAGGCACAGACACCAAGCAAAACAATTTATTTAACCAGCTTCTTTAGCATACTTGAATGAGTAGCTGGAGCAAGGGATTTCTTATTCTGTGCTATTCCGTTATTATTCTCAGGTATCTTCAATTGACATTTCAAGATTCTTTCCTCAGTCTAGTTCCCTACAGTATGAGATATGCCTAATACCTAATTGGAAAGAGAGATTGGCCACTGGAATGTGCTACCCAGGGAGGTGGTGGAGTCAACATCACTGAAGGTGTTTAAGAGGGGACTGGATGGGACACTTGGTGCCATGGTTTAGTCGATTAGATGGTGCTGGGTGATAGGTTGGACTTCATGATCTCAAAGGTCTTTTCCAACCTGGTTAATTCTATTCTATTCTATTCTATTCTATTCTATTCTATTCTATTCTATTCTATTCTATTCTATTCTATTCTATTCTATTTTCTATACTATTCTTTCTATTTTCTATTCTATTCTCTATTCTATTCTATTCTTTCTATTTTCTATTCTTTCTATTTTCTATTCATTCTCTATTCTATTATTTCTCTATTCTATTCTATTCTATTCTTTCCTTTCTATTTGCTATACTATTCTTTCTATATTCTTTCTCTATTCTATTCTATTCTATTCTATTCTATTCTATTCTATTTAATGTTAAGCACACCACCATATACTAAGGTCAGTGCTATTTTGAAGGTAGGCACATGTCCTTTTTTCCTTTACAATAAAACTGTGATTCAGACTGTCCTTCCACCACCTTAAGTCTAAGTGGCTTTTTAGATATCCTTCAAAAGAAAAGACTGGAAAATAAGCCTACTACCAAGTGGAGTGTGAAAAGATCTGCACCTTCTTTGACAAATATTTATGTGATCCAGTATTTATTTCAATACTCAAAGAAGTGCTGATCACAGGATAACATGCTCACAGGATGTCAGGGGTTGGAAGGGACCTCTGGAAATCTTCAAGTCCAACCCCCCTGCCAGAGCAGGAGCATAGAATCCAGCACAGGTCACACAGGAACACATCCAGACAGGTCTGGAAAGGCTCTCAACAACCTCTCTGGGCAGCCTGTTCCAGTGCTCTGTGACCCTCCCAGAGAAGAAGTTCCTCCTCATGTTGAGGTGGAACCTCCTGTGCTGTAGTTTATATCCATTGCCCCTTGTCCTATCACAGGGTGCAACTGAGCAAAGGCTGCGCCCTCCTCCTTGACCATCCTGTTTAATTTGCTGCATTCTGCTTTAAATGCCTTCATGATTTCAGTGACCAACATCAGCCTTGTGGAGTTCTGATGCTATGAATCAGAGAATCTTGAGGGCTGGAAGGGGCCTTGAAAGTCCATCCAGTCAAACCCCCCTGCCAGAGCAGGAGCACCTAGAGCAGATCTCACAGGAACACAGCCAGGTGGGTTTTGAATATCTCCAAGAGCGGGAGACTCCACACCCCCCGGGCACTAGTGCCAAGATTTAAAAACAAAAAGAAGGCATCACATCCAGAAAAAGCCTCTTTGTGTACCCAGGCTGAAACAATGTCTTTCAGGCGACAGTAAGTTCTGAAGCAGTGATCCTTTCAGAAATCACTGTCTCTGAAAAGATCACAGATGGATCTACACCCCCCCACCCCCATAACTGGTGACCTACTCAAGGATAAGTAGATTGAAAATTGCTTTAAACAAACTTTAAAAACAGGTAACATAAACTCCCATTTTCAAAAGCATATTTGATTTTGTGGAATTTAGTGATTTTGCTACACTTTAGTAGATCAAATTGCTTCACAGTATCACAGTATAACCAAGGTTGGAAGAGACCCCAAGGATCATCAAGTCCAACCTGTCCCAACAGACCTCACAACTAGACCATGGCACCAAGTGCCACGTCCAATCTCCCCTTGAACACCTCCAGGGACGGCGACTCCACCACCTCCCTGGGCAGCCCATTCCAATGACGAATGACTCGCTCAGTGAAGAACTTCCTCCTCACCTCGAGTCTAAACCTCCCCTGGCACAGCTTGAGACTGTGTCCCCTTGTTCTGGTGCTGGTCGCCTGGGAGAAGAGACGAACCCCCTCCTGTCTACAACCACCTTTCAGGTAGTTGTAGAGGGCAATGAGGTCACCTCTGATCCTTCTCTTCTCCAGGCTAAACAATCCCAGCTCCCTCAGCTTCTCCTCATAGGGCTTGTGCTCAAGGCCTCTCACCAGCCTTGTTGCCCTTTTCTGGACATGTTCAAGTATCTCGATGTCCTTCTTAAACTGAGGGGCCCAGAACTGGACACAGGACTCAAGGTGTGGCCTAACCAATGCAGAGTACAGGGGCAGAATGACCTCCCTGCTCCTGCTGGCCACACTATTCCCAATACAGGCCAGGATGCCATTGGCCTTCTTGGCCACCTGGGCACACTGTTGGCTCATGTTTAGGCAGCTGTCATCAGCACCCCCAGGTCCCTCTCTGTTTGGCAGCTCTCCAGCCACTCTGACCCCAGCCTGTAGCTCTGCATGGGGTTGCCGTGGCCAAAGTGCAGCACCCGGCACTTGGACTTATTAAATGCCATCCCATTGGACTCTGCCCATCTGTCCAGTCGGTCGAGGTCCCTCTGCAGAGCCTTTCTACCCTCTAACTGACTAACATCTGTTCCCAACTTGGTGTCATCTGCAAACTTGCTGATGACTGACTCAACCCCCTCATCCATATCATCAATGAAGATGTTAAAGAGGATGGGGCCCAGCACCGATCCCTGGGGGACACCGCTGGTGACTGGCCGCCAGCCGGACGCGGCACCATTCACCACCACTCTCTGGGCTCGGCCCTCCAGCCAGTTCCTAACCCAGCACAGAGTGTTGCGGTCCAAACCACGAGCTGACAGTTTAGCCAGCAGTTTACTGTGGGGGACGGTGTCAAAGGCCTTGCTGAAGTCCAGATAGACTACATCCACAGGCCTCCCCACGTCCACCAGACGGGTCACCTGATCATAGAAGGAGATCAGGTTGGAGAGGCAGGACCTGCCCTTCCTAAATCCATGTTGGCTGGACCCGAGCCCTTGGCCATCCTTCAGGTGCGCAGTTATTGCCTCCAGGATAATCTGTTCCATCACTTTCCCTGGCACTGAGGTCAGGCTGACTGGCCTGTAGTTTCCGGGCTCCTCCATCCGTCCCTTCTTGTGGATGGGGATCACATTGGCCAGTTTCCAGTCATCTGGGACCTCTCCAGTGAGCCAGGACTGGAGGAAAATGATGGAGAGTGGCTTGGCCTATTTCCCCTTCCCCCACCAAATTCCCATAGGTACAACATTTCAAACTGAGGGTTTCATCTCAGTTGCAGACTCCAAAGACTTCCCTATAATGAGGTCCATTCCTTTTCTTTATTATTTTTCTTTCAGAAGAGCCTGCAATAGGTGACAGGCTTCCTAACCTTTGTGCCTGTGGAAGAAGGCTTCCCTGTTCACACCAGACAAAAAGCCATGTAAGCATCAGTGCTGTGTTAATGCCTAATGACATCTACCCATGGCCATATTCAGCCCATTTTTATTGTTTGGGGTTTTTTTAAGACATCTGAAAATGTAATATATTTTCATAGATAATTCTCAGAGTACTTTCACACCAGTCTGCATCCAGTCATTGCAAAAGGCTTCCTAGATCCACAATCAGTGACAGAGAAGTGTGAGCTTGAAGCCCAGAAGGCCAATGACAGCCGGGACTGCATCCAAAGCAGCTTTGCCAGCAGATTCAGAGAGGTGATTCTGCCACTTTGCTCTGCTCTGCTGAGACCTCACCTGGAGTCCTGTCTACATCTCTGGAGCCCTCAATACAGGAAGGACATGGACCTGATGGAGCATCTCCAAAGGAGGCCATGAAAATGATCAGGAGGTTGGAGCAGCTCTGCTATGAGGACAGGCTGAGGGAGCTGGGGGTATTCAGCCTGGAGAAGAGGAGGCTCTGGGGAGACCTAATAGCAGCCTGCCAGTAGCTGAAGGGAGCTACAGGAAGGATGGAGGGAGACTGTTTGCTAAGGCCTGCAGGGACAGGACCAGGGGCTTCAGACTAGAGCAGGGCAGATTAGACTGGATGTGAGGAATAAGTTCTTTACTATGAGGGTGGTGGAACACTGGAAGAGGTTGCCCAGGGAGGTGGTTGAGGCTCCTTCCCTGGAGATATTCAAGGTGAAGCTGGAGAGGGCTCTGGGCAACCTGATCTAGCTGGGAGGTATTCAAGAAGAGGCTTGATGGGGTGCTTGGTGCCAGGGTTTAGGTTTTTTTTAGTTGTTTAGGTGGGTTGTATTGTACTGTATTGTACTGTATTGTACTCTTTTACAATACAATACAATACAACAACAGGTTGGAAGAGACCTTCAAGATCATCACGTCCAACCCATCAACCAATCCAACCCACCTAAAATACAATACAGTACCATACAGTACAATACAGTACAAAAGAGTACAATACAATACAATACAGTACAATACAACCCACCTAAACAACTAAAAAAAACCTAAACCCTGGCACCAAGCATCCCATCAAGCCTCTTCTTGAATACCTCCAATGAAGGCGACTCCACCACTTCCACAGGCAGCTGATTCCAGTGGGCAATCACTCTCTCAGTATAGAACTTCTTCCTAACTTCAAGTCTAAACCTGCCCTGGCGCAGCCTGAGACTGTGTCCTCTTGTTCTGGTACTGGCTGCCTGGGAGAAGAGACCAACCTGTATTGTACTGTATGGTACTGTATTGTATTTTAGGTGGGTTGGATTGGTTGATGGGTTGGACGTGATGATCTTGAAGGTCTCTTCCAACCTGTTGTATTGTATTATTGTATTATTATTATTGCTGACTGCAGAGTCATTTGGAATAGATGATCTTTGGAGGTCCCTTCCAGCCCACACCATTCTGTGATTCTGTGAAGTAAGCCCCTCCTATTCAGAGGTCACAGAAGTACCATATCCTGTGCTTATTTGTATATCATTAAGTGGTATTTTGGAGAACACATCCTCTCTTAAGCTATATTTAATATTTGTAATTTGCTACCGCTTACAGAGTATCAAATATTGCATGAATGAACATTCAGTGTTACTGATTCTTAAAACAGGAGCAAATAGCAAAATGCTGCACAGCTGGTGGGCAAATCAGTGATTCATTTTGATGCTTCAGAACACCTTGCTGTACTTGATGCAGAATTTCCACATGTAGCACATGAAGATTGTTTCCAGCCTTTATCAAGCTTGCTAAACAGAATCAGATTTGCTTCTTTAAAGGAGTAACTGCAAATTATTGACACATCCTCTTTCACCTACTGACATTTCATATCCTGAGCGCTCAGACACCCATCTATTGTACAGAACTGTTGAGGCTTTCCCCTCTTATCAGGTAGGCAAAGACTGATTCTGAATTATAGTGAACATACTTCACACTGAGTAGAGATGTATAAAGTCAGTCATTTGGCTTACTCACGCACTCAGAGATATGAGGAGATTTCAGGCCAATGAAATGATTTCATTTTCCATACACATCTTACCAAAAGGATAATTGGCTGTGTTCATCTTTTTTTTTTTTAATTGAAACTATTCACATGATTCATCATTTTGATGTTTTCAAATGAAATATTTGGCTTTGAAAATGAAAATGAAATATTTTCCTCTTTGAATAGTTACACTTCCATCAGTTTCCTCTACAACAATTCTGGATTTTGCATGCCAGTGCTCAGGTTTGGCAGTCTTGCAGGGGAAAAAAAAAAAGTATCTAATAAGTCTTAACTAGACTCCACACTCACAGAATCACAGAAACATTCAGGTTGGGAAAGACCCTCAGGATCACCAAGTCCAACCCAGAACCCTACTCTACAAGGGTCACCCCTAAACCATAGCCCCAAGCACCACATCCAAACCACCTTGAAACACAGCCAGGCTTGGGGACTCCACCAGCTCCCTGGGCAGCACATTCCAACCCCTGACCACTCTGGCTGGGAAAAAATTCTTCCTACTGTCCAGTCTAACCCTGCCCTGCTGCAGCTTGAGGCTGTTCTCTCTTGTTCTATCACTAACTACCTGTGAGAAGAGACCAGCAGCAGCCTCTCCACAACCTCCTTTCAGGGAGCCGTAGACAGCAATGAGGTCTCCCCTCAGCTTCCTCTTTTTTGCACTAACCATCCCCAGCTTCCTCAGTTGCTTTTCATACAATTTATTCTCCAGGCCCTTCCCAGCTTTCTTGCCCTCCTCTGCCCTGGCTCCAGCACTCCTACATCTCTATTGTATTGACGTGCCCAAATCTGAACACAGTACTTGAGATGTGGCCTCACCAGAGCTGAGTACAAGGAGACCTCCCTGCTCCTGCCGGGCACCGCACTCCCTGTGACTGCCTCAAACTGCACAGGCAATTACCTGCTGACCTTAAATGAAGATGCATTTTTCATTTGAGAGTAAACCTTTGTTCAGCTAATGAGGCATTCTGCTGGTAGTTTTTAATGCAGCTGTATCAATCCCCAAATACCACTAAGTTCTGTACATCTGGAAATCCTAATTGCTGGCCTGGCATCACAGCCTTTGCAAAAGAAAAGACAGCTTTATCTCAAAGTGGTTTTAAGCAAAAAAACACCACAAAAACAAAAGAAAAAAGGGTGTCAGAGAGCCAAGACAAAACTCAGGTAAGAGAAGACCATGATCTGTCACAGGAGTATTACACAGACACCAATTAGTAGAACACTTGCTGGCATAACAAACACACTAATATGGAACCAGCCCTGACACAGAGACATACATCGCTGCACTAAGCCAAGTGGAAATCATGGCATCACAGCATCACAGAGGTTAGAAAGGGCCTTTAAGATCATCAGGTCCCACTGTCAGCCTAAGACCACCATGTCCACTAAGCCTTGTCCTGAAGTGTCATGTCTGCATGTTTTTTATCACCTCCAGGGATGGTGACTACACCACCTCCCTGGGCAGCCCACTCCAATGCCCAACCACTCCTCCAGCAAAGGAATTTTCCTAATACCCATTCTAAGAGTGGAGGGGAGCAGGTCTGTCCTGAAAATTCCCACTCTGTGATGGTATTTCCTGTTTCTACCCAAGCAAGATATGGGCAGATTTTTGTTATCTTCAAGCTTCCCCATGCTAGCACAATCAGTGAATCACAGAATGCCAGGTCGGAAGGGACCCCAAGGATAACCTGGTCCAACTGTGAAATGAGTATATTGAGTCTCAAGCTAAACACCTGTAAGCTTTTGTATAGAATCATGGAATCATAGTTTCATAGTTTCATAGTTTCAGTTAGGGTTGGAAGGGACCACAAGGATCATCTAGTTCCAACCCCCCTGCCATGGGCAGGGACACTCTACCCTAGATCAGGCTGGACAGAGCCTCATCCAGCCTGGTCTTAAACACCGCAAGGGACGGGGCCTCAACCACCTCCCTGGACAACCCATTCCAGGCCTTCACCACCCTCACGGTGAAGAACTTCCTCCTCACATCCAGCCTGAATCTCCCCACCTCCAGCTTCATCCCATTCCCCCTAGTCCTATAACTCCCTGATAGCCTGAAAAGTCCCTCCCCAGCCTGCTTGTAGGCCCCCTTCAGATACTGGAAGGCCACAATGAGGTCACCTCAGAGCCTTCTCTTCTCCAGACTGAACAGCCCCAACTCCTTCAGTCTGTCCTCAGAGGAGAGGTGCTCCAACCCTCTGATCATCCTCGTGGCCCTTCTCTGGACACCTTCCAGCACCTCCAGATCCCTCTTGGAATAGGGGCTCCAGAACTGGAGGCAGTACTCCAGGTGGGGTCTCACCAGAGCTGAGTAGAGGGGGAGAATCCCCTCCCTTGACCTGCTGGCCACACTTCTCCTGCTGCAGCCCAGGCTCTGATTGGCTTTCCGGGCTGCAAGTGCACATTGAGAGCTCCTGGTGAGCTTCTTCTCCCCCAGCACCCCCAAGTCTCTCTCCTCTGGGCTGCTCCCCAGCCAGTCCCTGCCCAGCCTGGATTTGTGCCTGGGATTGCCTCGACCCAGATGCAGGACCCTGCACTTGGTCTTGTTGAAGCTCCTGAGGTTGGCCTGTGCCCACCTCTCCAGCCTGTCCAGGTCCCTCTGGATGGATCCCTTCCCTCCAGCTGTCTGCTGCACCACACAGCTTGGTGTCATCAGCAACCTTGCTGAGGGTGCACTCACTGCCACTGTCCATGGCACCCACAAAGATGTTGAACAAGCCTGGTCCCAGGACTGATCCCTGAGGGACTCCGCTTGTCCCTGGCCTCCACTGGGACATGGACCCATTGACAGCCACTCTCTGGGTGCAGCCATCAAGCCAGTTCTTTATCCATCTAGTGGTCCATCCATCAAACCCATGTGTCACCAGCCTGGAGACCAGGATGTGGTGTGGGACAGTGTCAAAGGCTTTGCTCAGGTCCAGGTAAACGACATCAGTTGCTCGCCCCTCAGCTATTAATGTTGTCACCTGTTCATAGAAGGCCACCAGGTTTGTCAGGCAGGATTTGCCCTTGGCAAAGCCATGCTGACTGCTCCCAATCACCTCTTCACTATTCTTCTGAGTCAGCAGTGCCTCCAGGAGGATCTGCTCCATGATCTTTCTGGGCACAGAGGTGAGACTGACCGGCCTGGAGTTCCCTGGTTCCTCCTTCTTACCCTTTTTGCAGATGGGAGCAATATTTGCCCTTTTCCAGCCTGTGGGGACTGCCCCAGGCTGCCATGGCTTTTGGAATAGACTAGAGAGGGGCTTAGTAACCTCATCTGCCAGCTCTCTCATCACCCGTGGGTGTATCCCGTCGGGTCCCATGGACTTGAACACTTTCAGGCTCTTCAGGTGATCACCAACCTGAGCTTCACTTACCATGGGCAGTTCTTCCTCCCCATCCCTGGCATCATCTGCCATGACTCCAGGAGTGTGGCTGGAGGCCCTTGCAGTGAAGACTGAGGTAAAGAAGTTATTGAGTACCTCAGCCTTTTCCACATCACTTGTGGCCATGTCACCAGTTTCCTTTCTGAGGGGGCCCACACCTTCCCTGGTCTCCTTCATGCCATTAATATACCTGTAGAAATTCTTAGTGCTCCCTTTAACCTCCCTGGCTAGATTCAATTCCAACTCTGCTTTGGCTTTCCTAACCAGGCCTCTTGCTGCTCGGGCAGCTTCCTTATATCCCCCCTGTTCTATCTGTCCTTCCCTCCACTGCCTGTAGAGTTTCTTTTTAAGTAATAGTGTGTCCAGCAGCTCCTTGTTCATCCAGGCAGGCCTCCTGGCATTCTGTCCTGCTTTTCTCTTTGTTGGCATACATAGCTCCTGGACACAGAGGAGGTGGTCCTTGAATACTGCCCAGCTGTCCTGGGTCCCTCTTCCCTCCAGGGCTTCGTCCACGACACTTTGGCTAGCAGATCCCTGCAGCGATCGAAGTCTGCACGCCTAAAGCCTGGGGTCGTAAGCTTAGAATAGGTCCTCCTGATAGCCCTGAGGAGATTAAACTCAACTGCTTCATGGTCACTGCAGCCAAGGCAGTCTCTGAGCCTCACATTGGTTACCAGCCCTTCCCCTGTTGGTGAGAACAAGGTCCAGCAGAGCACCTTTTCTTGTTGGTTCCTCTACCATTTGGAGGAGGAAGTTGTCTTCTATGCAGTCCAGGAACATCCTGGATTGCTGGTGCCTTGCTGTGTTGTCCCTCCAGCAGATGTCAGGGTGGTTGAAATCACCCATGAGAACCAGGGCTTGTGACCTGGAAGCTGCTTCTGTTTGCCTGTGGAGGGCCTCATCTGCTTGGTTCTGCTGGTCAGGTGGCCTGTAGGAGACCCCCACAGTAATATCTCCTTCCCCCTGTCTTGCCTTTAATTCTAACCCATATACTCTCAACCATCCCATCATCCCTCCCCAGGTGTTCTGCTGACTCCAGCTGGTTCTTGACATAGAGGGCAACACCTCCTCCTCTCCTTCCCTGCCTATCCTTCCTAAAAAGCTTGTACCCATCTATCCCTACATTCCAGTCATGGGAATCATCCCACCAAGTGTCAGTCATGCCCAGTGTGCCATGGTCTCCCAGCAGCATGGTGGCCATTAATTCATCCTGTTTGTTGCCCAAGCTGCGTGCATTTGCATAGCAGCACTTCAGCTGGGCTGGCCCTGTCTTCCTCTTCTGCCAATTCCCCTTGGTTTTCACAGGGTGTCCTGGTGTGTCATCTGTGTCTGGCCTCAGGGCAGCAAGTTGAGAGCCCTTAGCAGCTCTCCATCCCACTGCCTCTGGTGAGCTGCCCCTCTGCTTCTCACAGGCTAGCAGGAGACTATTACCCCCTTCCCCCTTCAAGTCTAGTTTAAAGCCCTATCAATCAATGAGCCCTGCCAATTCCTGCCCCAGGATCCTTTTCCCCCTCTGGGACAAGTGTGCCCCATTAGCTGTTTGCAGCTCTGGTGCCTTGTAAACCAAGCCATGATTGTAGAACCCAAAGCCCTGTCGATGGCACCAGCCCCAGAGCCATGAAGTGACCTGTTGGCTCTTCCTCAGTGTTCCCTCATCCATCGCTGACATTAGAGGGATAGCAGAGAACACAACCTGAGCTCCTGATCCCTTTAGCAGGTGCCCCAGGGTTCTGAAATCTCTTTTAATTGATTGCGAGCCTCTTGTTGTTGCATCGTCACTACCCACCTGAAAGACCAGCAGTGGGGAGTAGTCTGAAGGACTCATGAGTTTGGGAATTTTGCCTATAATGTCCTTTACTTGGGCACCAGGGAGGCAGCAGATCTCCCTATGAAATGGGTCTGGTCTGCATATTGGGCCCTCTGCTCCCTCATAGAACTGTTGAGGTTGAAAGAGACCTTTGAGATCAAGTCCAACAGCTTGTCCACAGCTCACAATCCCACCACCACTGCTAAGCCACTACCACTACACCACATCCCTAAGCACCGTGTATGATTTCAGGGGAAACAAAAACAAAGCAATGAGTTGTCTGTGCAAGCAGTCTCTTGGCCAGGTGTGAGAAGCAGCTAAAAAGGCCTCCAAGCAGCTAAAAAGGCCTCCAATTGGAGAGGCCAATTTCAGAGCAAAAAGGAAACAGACAGGGGAATGCATTGGCAACCATTGATGTCAGGGTAAAATGGCATTTTGCATTCTGTGTGGACACAGTCTCCCTTCCTACCCCAGCACCCAGCTCAGCTCCTGGGATCATGGCAGTGAGCTCAGAGGGTTGTGATTCTATGCCTAAAGCCATACAGAATTAGAAAGGGTTGGGCTGTGCTTGGTTTTCTGGTGGGTTTGTCTGGGTTGTCTTTCATTGTTTGCTTTTTGTGTGGCTTGCTTTGTTTGCTTTCCTTAAATCCCCCTGCACTGCACGTTTTAGTTCACAATTCTTCCATTACCCAAATCTTGCAGGAGAAATTTTGCCTATACTGTTCTCTTCAGAAAATAAACTACCAGTATGTTCAGGAGCACTGTAAAGTTGGCAGCCAGTCTCTACAAATTTTCCCTCTATTCTAAGAAACTAATGAAACCCCTACTAAAGCCAAGATAGCAGGGGAAACAACAACTGGCCATGAAGCAGAGACATCTTTTGTTTGGTTCTTGTAACTGAGTGGCAGAATACCATGTTCTAAGTCGAAGCCAATTAGGGATTCAATAACAACCTATTTTCTCACTTTAAAATGTTGATTTCACTAGAAAGAGTACTTGTCCTTCTTGAAGAAAAACTCACTGGTTTTGAAAAACTTTACAGGGGCAAAATAGCTTCCTGCTAGTGAGCTGGAAGAATAGATATTACCCTACACCACTGCCTACTCACGAGCTCAATAGCTGACCTTCCCCCCGGGAGGTGGATACAGATGCAGGTGCCTTCCCACACCCACAGCAGGGACTTGAACCAGGATCACCTGCATTTATGGAGGCAGCCTTGGTCACCACAGACTCACAGAATGTTAGGGGCTGGAAGGGACCTCAAAAGCTCATCCAGTCCAACTCCCCTGCCAGAGCAGGATCACCTAGACCAGGTCACACAGGAACACATCCAGCGGAGTTTGGAATATCTCCAGAGGGAGACTCCACAACCCCCCTGGGCAGACTGCTCCAGGGCTCTGGCACCCTCACAGAGAAACCATTTTTTTCCTCCCATTTCCGTGGAACTTCCGCCTCAGCTTCCACCACTGCCCCTTGTGCTGGCATTGGGCATCACCTAGCAGAGCCTGGCTCCAGCCTCTGGGCACTCACCCTGCACAGCTTTAGCCACAGCAATGAGGTCCTCTCATTGGAGAAGAGGAGACTCAGGGGTGACCTTATTGCTCTCTACAACTCCCTGAAGGGAGGTTGTAGCCAGGCAGAGGTTGGTCTCTTCTCCCAGGCAGCCAGTACCAGAACAAGAGGACACAGTCTCAGGCTGCGCCAGGACAGGTTTAGACTAGATCTTAGGAAGAAGTTCTATACCGAGAGAGTGATTGCCCACTGGAATCAGCTGCCTGTGGAAGTGGTGGAGTCACCTTCATTGGAGGTGTTCAAGAAGAGGCTTGATGGGGTGCTTGGTGCCACAGTTTAGTTTTTAGTTGTTTAGGTGGGTTGTATTGTACTGTATTGTACTGTATTGCACTGTATTGTATTGAGGTGGGTTGGATTGGTTGATGGGTTGGATGCGATGATCTTGAAGGTCTCTTCCAACCTGGTGGTGTATTGTATTGTATTGTATTAAATCTCTCTCAGGCTCCTCCTCTCCAAGCCACAGAGCCCTCAGCTCCCTCAGGCTCTAGCTCCTAAGGAAGATGTTTCACTGTCTTCAGCATTGGTTGGTCTCTTCTCCCAGGAAACCAGCACCAGAACAAGAGGACACAGTCTCAAGCTGCACCAGGGGAAGTTTAGGCTGGAGGTGAGGAGAAAGTTCTTCACTGATAGAGTTGTTGGCCATTGGTGCTGCCCGGGGAGATGGTGGAGTCACCGTCCCTGGAGGTGTTCAAGAGGGGGCTGGACGTGGCACTTGGTGCCATGGTCTAGTCATGAGGTCTGTGGTGACAGGTTGGACTCGATGATCTTTGAGGTCTCTTCCAACCTTGGTGATTCTGTGATTCTGTGAAATTTACCACTGGCTGCTGTTTCTGCTTTGGAACTGAGTATTCATTTTACTTTCCATGTCTATGCTGGAAGCACAGATTGTGCAGGACTTTTTATTTAACCATATTAAATGAACAGAGGTAAATTGAAGATTTATTTTCCTGATAATAATATTGCAATTATTCCTGTGTGCAATATGAATGAAAAGCTCCAGATGCTGACAAGAACCAGTTAACTCCTGTGGGCACCTGCAATCAGCTTTTACTAGACTTGACCACTTAGAGATGGGGAAGGATGCAGGGTTACAATCTGATAAAAACAGGTGAACCTTTTATGTGGATATTCATCTGAATCATCTCTTCTCCCTCCTATCTCTTTCTATTTAATTCTTTCATATTTGTTACTATGGAATTGGGAAGCCTAACTTTGCAACCCCGTCCCCACTCATTTTGAGCAAAGAACAGAAAATGCCAAGGAACTCAGCCAAAAATGAGCTTGATGTTATTTTCCTCAGGCAGCTTCCCAGAGATCCAGCTACTAAACCATTATTTGCAGCTCCTATTTTACGTGAATTGTGTGTGCCACAGAGGCATTAATTATACTGTCACTTGCACTGCAGTATTAACACCTAGTTAAGTCTCTGCATGGTTCTGCTTTCATCTCCATTACAGGGTCTCAGCTATTTACCCTTGCCTACTTTAATTGTTTAAAGGATATTCTACTTGCAGCAGCTCTCTCTCCTGGCTTTGCCTTTTTTTGGGGGTGCTGGGTTTTGTGGTGGGTTTTGTTTGTTTTGTTGTTTTGGGGGATTTTTTTGCCAAAAAGGGGGAAATAGATGCATTACAGTGTCCATTTTGTCCTGAGCAAGTTTTCTCTCCTGCCATAGCCCCAGAGAAGCTTAGCCAATAGACATGGTGAGTGAAGCTGGATAGATTAATGAGTTCATTATAATTCATTAAAGAGTGATGTGGGGATGACTGCCCACTTTAATTAGTTTTATTACTGCAGGAAATTGTTTCATATGCCAAGCTCATCACCAAGCATGCCTGGAAAACATTAGAGTGATAATCAGACTTGATATGCGAACCTTTCATTTAGCCTGTAAGGCTAAAGGCACTCATAGTGACAAGGAAGGTATTATAAAGTTGGACATGAGAGTGGCTAGCATGAAATAATGAATCATGTCTAATAACTCAGCGATAAACAGCACAATGGTGATGTGAAGTCAAAAATTTGGAGGAACAGCTGTGCAGCCGTCGCACACCGTGTACTGTTCCTCTAAGCACGACATTAGCTGACAGGAATAGATTTAGAAGGTTTAATAGGTCAGGTTTGCTCAGATAATAAATCCTAATGCAAATTAACTATGACTCAAATATTCTAATGAAAATGTTAATTGGTAACTGGAATTTCTTCAGAAATATGTGGGCCTCTTCTCCCAGCCAGGGCCCAGGTTATGAAACACATCTCTGCACGCTTCCTGACAAACTCAAGTTGCAGACAAGCAGCAAGTAAAAACTTCCTGCAGGTAGCAGTTGGAATGTGGTGGGACTTTCCTTACCTCATAGTAGATTTGGCTGATTGAAAGATGATGTTCTAGGCTCCACATTTTTTACACTAAAAGGCCTAGAACATACTGACATTCAAGGTCTCTTCATCATTACACAAACAGCTTAAGGTCTAATCTCTGTAACCTCAATAATTTACTGCAATCATAATTACCTTAGCATTATTTTTATTCCACTCTCTTTCACTCTAAGTAAATTGTGCTAAAGCCCACATCCCTGATTAGCTGTATTTTCAACACATTTCTTCCAATTATCAAGCATTCTACCTGATCAAGAATTAGGTATTTGCTGTAGTAGAAATATTAAGGGAACATCGACAGTATCATGGGTGATCACATTGCTCAATCGTAGGTCATAATGAAGTATGCAAAATTCTGGCTAAGCATATCTTGAGTGATACAAATTCTGCCTGTTTTAAGCCAAGCACTGGTGATTCATGAATTTCCTAGTGCAAAAGAGGTATTTTCTCTCACATTATACACCAGAGCAATTGTCCAATATTATTTCGCTTCTTGTAAGGAGCAGCACTAACACTTCAGTCCTCTGCACGAGCTTTGCAGGTTCTTCCTTCACAAGCAGTGCCACTGGTCTTCAGTTGAGACCACAGAATTATAGTCACAGAATCAGAGAGTGGTTTGGGTTGGAAGGGACCTTCAAAGGTCATCCAGTCCAACCCCCCTCTGCAGTCAGCAGGGACATCCTCCACTAGATCAGGTTTCCCAGAGCCCTGCCAAGCCTCACCTTGAATATTTCCAGGGATGGGGCCATAAGTACATGGGCTTTTGAGCTGCACATGGAAACTCACAGGGCAGCAGCATCCAGCTGTCAGGTATCCTCACCTTCCTCTTTTACATATGGTACACGTTAAGTGTCACAAATGGAGGGCTAACAAAGAGAAAAGCCAACACAGATTCACAGTATCACACAGAATCACAGTATCACCAAGGTTGGAAGAGACCCCAAAGATCATCAAGTCCAACCTGTCACCACAGACCCCATGACTAGACCATGGCACCAAGTGCCACATCCAGTCCCCTCTTGAACACCTCCAGGGACGGTGACTCCACCACCTCCCTGGGCAGCACGTTCCAGTGGTGAATGACTCTCTCGGTGAAGAACTTTCTCCTCACCTCCAGCCTAAACTTCCCCTGGCGCAGCTTGAGACTGTGTCCTCTTGTTCTGGTGCTGGTTGCTAGAGAGAAGAGACCAACCTCTGCCTGGCTAGAACCACCTTTCAGGTAGTTGTAGAGAGCATTCCTGTGATGCCTCCTGTACAATTCTGTGCACTGTAAAAGCAGTGGAAGTGGATACTGCAAGTGTCTTACGAAAGTCTTCTGACAGAGCTTGCTGCAATCATCTTACAGAAGAGGAAGCTGAACAAGAAGGACAATGCACAATAAACCCTGAACAGAACTCAGAGTTTATTTTCCATTTGCTGCCATGATCACACTAAGTTCTCTATTCTGCTTGATATTGCTTTCACAGCCCTTAATGCTCCTTATCTTTCTATTACACCTGGGTCAGGCATAATTAAGAGCTGTACACTTTCCCTAAGGCACATTGATTTTCAGCCAAGACTTCACATTCCCCCAAAGATTTCCAGTTCCTGGGAGAGGGTTGGATGAACCATATCTACCAAAGCTGAACATATTGACCAATAAATACTCCTTGGTCTACTTTCAATCACTGCAACAGACAGAAAGATTTTTGTAGGTGTTACATCAGGAGTGATTAATACCTATTTCCTAGTTGTGTTTCTTCCTCTTGTACATCATCTTTTTTTGAGGCTCAACAGTATCCTTAGCAGCTGACCTGGAATATATAGTCCAATGTGTGAATTCAGAATCACTTTATATTTATGTCTGATGGGAGGATAAACTTTTTTCCTGCAGTTTAAGCTGTGAAACACTCAAGAGAAACAAAGCAAAAGCACCACACTATATCAGCCCCTCTCACGTATAGGTGGGAGGAGATGAGCAGATGTCAGCAGTTATCTGATAGCTGTACACAGTGCATTATGGCAGCTACAAAAATCAGAGTTTTAGCTATGCAATATACAAGAAAGCAATGTAATGATGGAAAACTTGCTCAGTGTCACCAGTCTTTATGTATACAGGAAAATGTTAGCTGTAGCTGAGTTGATTCTTGCAGACAGACCACTGCACATTCTGAAGGCTTCTAAATTACTGCCATTCACTTTGTTCTCACCCTGCTTTGTGGTTGGTTGGGGTTTTGTTTGTTTGGGGGTTTTTAGCTTGTTGTATTTTGGTTTTGTTGGTGTTTTTTTTGTTTGTTTGTTTGCTTTGTTTAATAGCTGAGGGGCGAGCAACTGATGTCGTTTACCTGGACCTGAGCAAAGCCTTTGACACTGTCCCACACCACATCCTGGTCTCCAGGCTGGTGACACATGGGTTTGATGGGTGGACCACTAGATGGATACAGAACTGGCTTGATGGCTGCACCCAAAGAGTGGCTGTCAATGGGTCCATGTCCCAGGGGAGGCCAGGGACAAGCAGAGTCCCTCAGGGATCAGTCCTGGGACCAGGCTTGTTCAACATCTTTGTGGGTGCCATGGACAGTGGCAGTGAGTGCACCCTCAGCAAGTTTGCTGATGACACCAAGCTGTGTGGTGCAGCAGACATGCTGGAGGGAAAGGATCCATCCAGAGGGACCTGGACAGGCTGGAGAAGTGGGCACAAGCCAACCTCAGGAGCTTCAACAAGACCAAGGGCAGGGTCCTGCATCTGGGTGGAGGCAATCCCAGGCACAAATCCAGGCTGGGCAGGGACTGGCTGGAGAGCAGCCCTGAGGAGAGAGACTTGGGGGTGCTGGGGGAGAAGAAGCTCAACAGGAGCTCTCAGTGTGCACTTGCAGCCCGGAAAGCCAATCAGAGCCTGGGCTGCAGCAGGAGAAGTGTGGCCAGCAGGGCAAGGAGGGGATTCTCCCCCTCTGCTCAGCTCTGGTGAGACCCCACCTGGAGTACTGCCTCCAGTTCTGGAGCCCCTATTCCAAGAGGGATCTGGAGGTGCTGGAAGGTGTCCAGAGCAGGGCCACGAGGATGAGCAGAGGGCTGGAGCACCTCTCCTATGAGGACAGACTGAAGGAGTTGGGGCTGTTCAGTCTGGAGAAGAGAAGGCTCCGAGGTGACCTCATTGTGGCCTTCCAGGATCTGAAGGGGGCTACAAGAAGGCTGGGGAGGGACTTTTCAGGTTATCAGGGAGTGATAGGACTAGGGGGAATGGAATGAAGCTGGAGGTGGGGAGATTCAGGCTGGAGGTGAGGAGGAAGTTCTTCACCATGAGGGTGGTGAAGCCCTGGAATGGTTTGTCCAGGGAGGTGGTTGAGGCCCTGTCCCTGAAGGTGTTTAAGCCCAGGCTGGCTGAGGCTCTGGCCAGGCTGCTCTAGTGTGGGGTGTCCCTGCCCATGGCAGCGGGGTTGGAACTAGCTGATCCTTGTGGTCCCTTCCAACCCTAACTGAAACTATGAAACTATGAAACTATGGCACCAAGCACTCCATCAAGTCTATTCCTGAACACCTCCAATGATCAAGCTGGCCAAGCTGGCAGCCCATGGCTTGGATGGGAGCACACTGCGTTGGGTTAGGAACTCGCTGGAGGCTGAGCCCAGAGAGTGGTGGTGAATGGTGCCACAGCCAGCTGGCGGCCAGTCACTAGTGGTGTGCCCCAGGGATCAGTGCTGGGCCCCATGCTCTTCAACATCTTTATTGATGATCTGGATGAGGGCATCGAGTCCATCAGCAGTAAATTTGCAGACGACACCAAGCTGGGGGCAGGAGTTGATCTGCTGGAGGGCAGAGAGGCTCTGCAGAGGGACCTCGACAGGCTGGACAGATGGGCAGAGGCCAAGGGCAGGAGATTGAACACATCCAAGTGCCAGGTTCTGCACATTGGCCACAGCAACCCCAGGCAGTGCTACAGGCTGGGGGCAGAGTGGCTGGAGAGCAGCCAGGCAGAGAGGGACCTGGGGGTGCTGGTTGATGGGAGGCTGAACATGAGCCTGCAGTGTGCCCAGGCAGTCAAGAAGGCCAATGGCATCCTGGCCTGCATCAGGAACAGTGTGGCCAGCAGGAGCAGGGAGGTCATTCTGCCCCTGTACACTGCACTGGTTAGGCCACAGCTTGAGTACTGTGTCCAGTTCTGGGCCCCTCAGTTTAGGAAGGAGGTTGACTTGCTGGAAAGTGTCCAGAGAAGGGCAACGAAGTTGGTGAGGGGTTTGGAGCACAGCCCTATGAGGAGAGGCTGAGGGAGCTGGGGTTGCTTAGCCTGGAGAGGAGGAGACTCAGGGGTGACCTTCTTGCTCTCTACAACTCCCTGAAGGGAGGTTGTAGCCAGGCAGATGTTGGTCTCTTCTCCCCTGGCAGCCAGCCCCAGAACAAGAGGACACAGTCTCAAGCTGTGCCAGGGGAGGTTTGGCTGGAGGTTAGGAAGAAGTTCTACACAGAGAGAGTGATTGCCCATTGGAATGGGCTGCCCAGGGAGGTGGTGGAGTCACCATCACTGGAGGTGTTCAGGAGGAGACTTGATGGGGTGCTTGGTGCCATGGTTTATTTGATTAGGTGGTGTTGGATGATAGGTTGGACACGATGATCTTGAAGGTCTCTTCCAACCTGGTTTATTCTATTCACTAAAGCAATTACACCTGTTAGCCTGGACTTAGATCTTGCTTTCACATGTATGTTTAGGACATATTAGCAATGTGCATAAGCCTCGGACAGATAAAAATGTGGGTTTCTGCTTAAAAATTCTTTGCCTTCTTGCTCAATTCAAATGACACAGAACAATTACCTTATGTCAGCAAGTTACAAAAAGGCAGACAGTGTAATTTCCTTTGCATTTAAGTTTCTTGATTTGACATTAAATGAAAATCTAAATGAAGGAAGATGAGGAAAAACTAAATGAAAGAAGATGATGCCTTTCAGGGCTAACTAGCTGATGGACACAAGAGTAATGGTAAGCTCTTCCTGAGAGTACATCTATAGTTAATGCCCCAGGCACCTGTCTCCCAAAGGTCTCCAGTGTAACACAAAAGCAAGCAGAATTTCCACAATGATTCTTTTTCAGCTGCTGCTGCTACATTTATGTGCTACTGGAACTAGCTTTTGCCTCTCACATTCAAAGGCTACCCCTGAAAATGGAAGATGTTGCAGTATGCTGTGGTTTGGAGCTGGTACTTTAGCCCAGTTCCTACTAGCAAAATAAGAGTAAACATTTTCCAGAGACTTTGAGTAAAAGGTAAATAAAGTTGGGGATTTGACACAGGTTAATAATAACTGGAAAGTCTGTATCATCCCATTTGTTTTCTGGATGGCTTAGACTTGGGTGCACAAATGTTCTCTTCCCTTTCTTGCTGCTTCTGTCTCTGCAGCTATTGCTTCCATGGCTTGCTGCCTTACCTCCCTTTTGGCCTTCTGCTGGCTCAACTGATATTCATACTGACACTCATACTGTGTCTGTGAAGGTACCAGGGAAGGGAGAGAGGAGAAGGCTGCTAGCAGTCCATCTGCGCTGCCCAGGGGGGTGTACAAGGGGGTCCTTGTAGTGTTGCTAAGTTGCAAATATATGTAAACATATGTTGTACATGTTTTATCACCTTATATAATTTCATATTTAGCTCACATTGTGCAAATATAGCTTTATTTTGCTTCCAAATCTTTCTGAGCTCATCTGGTGATTGATCCTGGAGGTAACTTTCCATCCTGGGGGTGAATCTCCAGCTGTTGGTGGGGGTGCGGTAGGTTGAAGTTTCCCCCCAGCATTAACTTTTAGCCAGACCAGCTCAGTTAGAAGCAGATGAAGCTGTATTTACAAGCAAAAACTACACTCTGCCACGGGATGCAATGAACATGTACAAAGTATTTGCACTATTATACAGATAGTTACAGTTACCAAACCACACAAAAAGACCCCTGGTCAAAAGACCCAGGAAGATGTTCCACTGCCCCCCCCAAGCCTTCCTGTCCTGAGAGAGAGCACGGAGTTGAGAGAAAGCAGTGGGGTAGACACTTACCCAATGAATTTGTTTAGAATAATCTTTTGTTTCCCTTTTTACACCCAGTAGTGATTAATTTCTATTTTTCTACTTTTCTGCTCAAAATCTGCAGCTAGATTTTTAAGGCATAGCCTAAAACTACCATAGGGGGGAGGGAAATCCTAACCCTACAACAGAGCAGAAGTTTTAAGTAAAATGCACAGAGAAAAATTACCTGAGTGTGAACCTGCTGTGGAAATATGCATGGCTTCATCCTCTCTTTGTTTTGCTTTGGTTTATTGTTTGGGTTTTTTCTCACCATAAAATTTAGCTGTGTGAAAATCATGTGAAAGCAAATAGAGAAAAATGATGTAGTCCCAGAGCTACTGTCCTTCAGGCACCCTTCAGATTGTGGATGAGGAGTTTCATTGAGACCATAAAACAGGAATAGAGAGAACTTCAATATTTTGGATACAAATATATATCAAACAGCTGTCCTAATGAGGTCCTGATCTTCAAAGATGTTATTGAGCACTCATCTCCCAGGTTAAATCTCTGAAGCAAATGTCAGAAGTTACTGCCATTGTTGACTGCATGACTCATTTGCACAGGAAGACTTCATCACATTAAAAGATTATCTCCTCCACAGTACAGAGAGAATCTGCATTGTTTCTTCTTTATGCCACATAATAAACCCCAAGCTCACACTACGGCCTATGAAAATCTTAGCACCACACCTGTGATCTACAACAGAGAAGCCAGTTGCACCCAGAATGGCCTGCATCAGGAACAGTGTGGGCAGCAGGAGCAGGGAGGTCATTCTGCCCCTAGACTCTGCACTGGTTAGGCCACACCTTGAGTCCTGTGTCCGGTTCTGGGCCCCTCAGTTTAAGGAGGACATCGAGACACTTGAAGGTGTCCAGAGAAGGGCAACAAGGCTGGGGAGAGATCTTTGAGGTCTCTTCCAACCTTGGTGATACTGTGATTGCCTCAGAGTGTAAACAACTATAAACCCAGGTGAAGAAACGGGTAACAAAACATTACTCTTGGAGAAAGCAAACCAGGCGTTGCCCAGATCGATCTTTCTGGTATTACACACCACTGTGTTCCTGCCAGAAGCTGCTGCTTTCCATTAAATCAAGAAAATGTATGCCTCTGTTTCAACAGGGAATTTCTGCTCTGGGATTTTATTCTATTTGATACCTCTGTAAAATCAGTCTGACTTTTCCTGTTCTCTGAAGTTTAAGCTTCTCTCTCTGTAGGATATAAAAATTACTGTTTGCTCCTCTAGGTGTACAACACAGATTCACTGCTCTGCATAGCCCCATTAATCTTTGTAAAACCCAGCAGTAACTACTAGGGTTATGTTTTGTACTGGTTGGAAAAGTGTGTGGGGCAAATCCTCTATCTGGGTAGAACTGTGTAGATCTAGTTTGATAAAGGTTGTGGCAGTGGTTCTTGATGCAGGCAGGGATGGTCAGTTTTGTGCAGAAGCAGCTATTTTTGGTTAGTAATAATGCATGCAGCAGCGTCCTCCTGGGCAGGACCTGCTAAGTGTATATGGGAATGCAGGCTGTGCTGCAGCGCTCCTGGTACTGCATCTGCATCTGTTAAAGGGCAGGCAAATGTTTAAGCTTAAATTCGCAAGATTTCAACAACAGTAGCAAAGAAAGATTCAGTTCTTTGTCTTTTCTTGGCCCTGTTCTACTTAGGCTTATTAAAATTCAGCAAGACTTGGACAGACTGAGAGCTGGGAAGGGAGGAACCAGATGAGTTCAACAAGGATGAGTGCAGAGTCCTGTACCTGGGAAGGAAGAAAACTGCAGCAGGACAGGCTGGGAGGTGATCTGCTGGAGAGCAGCCCCCGGAGAAGAAGCTGGGTGTCCTGGTGGACACCAAGTTCTGCATGGGACAGCAATGTGCCCTGAGGGCCAGGAAGGCCAATGGGATCCTGGGGTGCGTTAAGAGGAGTGTGTCCAGCAGATTCAGGCAGGTTCTCCTCCCCCTCTGCTCTGCCCTGGTGAGACTTCACCTGGAATATTGCATCCAGCTCTTGGCTCCCCAGGTCAAGAGGGACAGGGATCTGCTGGAGAGAATCCAAGGGAGGCCAACAAGGCTGCTGTAGGGACTGGAGCACTGCCTGATGAAGAGAAGCTGAGAGCCCTGGGGTTGTTTAGTCTGGAGAGAAGAAGACTGAGAGGGATCTGATCAATGTCTATCAATATCTAAGGGCTGGGGCTCAGGAAGAAAGGGACAGGGACAGGTTCTGCTCTGTTGCACCCTGTGATAGGACAAAGGACGGTGGATGGAAACTGCAGCACAGGAGGTTCCACCTCAACATGAGGAGGAACTTCTTCATTGTAAGGGTCCCAGAGCTCTGGAACAGGCTGTCCAGAGAAGTTGTGGAGTCTCCTTCTCTGGAGCCTTTCCAGCCCTGCCTGGATGTGTTCTTGTGTGACCTGTGCTGGATTCTATGGTCCTGCTCTGGCAGGGGGCTTGGACTGGAAGATCTCTAGAAGTCCCTTCCAACCCCTAACATCCTGTGAGCCTGTAATTGCAGTAATTTATCTAATGTTTTGCAGCTGATTCTGTTTTTCTTTGTTTTACTTAAGCTAATTAAAATTACAGTAAATTAGGTTTGTTGAAAGTGCTGGCATCACAGTATCACAGTATTGCTAAGGTTGGAAGAGACCTCAAAGATCATCAAGTCCAACCTGTCACCACAGACCCCATGAATAAACCATGGCACCAAGTGCCACGTCCAATCCTGTCTTGTACACCTCCAGGGACAGTGACTCCACCACCTCCCTGGGCAGCACATTCCAATGGCGAATGACTCTCTCTGGGAAGAACCTTCTCCTCACCCCCAGCCTAAACTTCCCCTGGCGCAGCTTGAGACTGTGTCCTCTTGTTCTGGTGCTGGTTGCTAGAGAGAAGATGCCAACCCCTTCCTGGCTACAACCTCCCTTCAGGTAGTTGTAGAGAGCAATGAGGTCGCCCCTGAGCCTCCTGTTCTCCAGGCTAAGCAACCCCAGCTCCCTCAGCCTCTCCTCACAGGGCTGTGCTCAAGGCCTCTCACCAGCCTTGTGCTTACTCTCATCCCTACAGCTTTGAAAGTCAGTATGGAGCCAAACCTGTGGACAGCAGTAAGATTAACCATTTCTCAACCCAAGCAGGTGTTGGCAGACTGTGGGAGGCCCTGGGTGAGAAACTTTGAACTGAGATTGATTGCATAGGTCACCTTTCACAATTGGTTTTGGAGCAGATAAAGGATTTAGGGCACAGAAGCAGCTGTCCTGATACATCATTGACATACTGCAGTCCTGTATAAGGGAGCAGCAGCCCTGTGGGATGCCTGAAACCAAGTTAAGCAAATGTACTTCTGCATCACCAATAGAGTGGAATCCCTTCAGTCCTTACTTGATGCATCATCAAGGCCACAAGAGTCAAGACATCAATGAATTAGAAAAAACTGCCAAAGATCAACTGGACTTCGAGCAGGTGGTGCATCTGGACAGGAACAGCAACTGAAGAACATTTCCCATTGGGGGAAGCTGGGAATTGCAGATAGAAAATGAAGGGGCAGAGCGAATGAGGTGCCACGAGGAGGTGAGGAGGCCATACCACTGGGTGCTGAGTGAAAAGTGCAGGTTTGAGGGAAAAGCAAATGTGCCTAATACCTTTTAGTCTTTTTCTCTTTTCTCCAGACTGTACATCATTTCTGTACCCTTTTCAGTCTCGGGATTCAGACAGAAGACAGCCCACACACGGCTGGCAGGGCACTTTTTCACCTGTATCTCTTTAATTCGACCCACCTCTTAAAATCTGCCTGCATTGTGCTTATTCTCCTAGGACAGAACGAGTGGATCACCATGTCATACAAGCTTCACCAGCTGAGATTTCATAGATGTTAATAACTTGATACTCAGACAGGTGCCCTATAAACAGAATGGTGATCATAATGAATGGGATTTCATGGAGGAATCTGTATATCCTGAGACTGTTTTGACAGAAAATAAAAACTTACTCCAAGCTTCATATAATAATTGAAATTAAAGACCAGATGGCATTATTTTTGCACTGACAAAAGCATTGCCAATGCTTTATGTCACGATAGTAATATTCATGATAGAAAATTAATATATTGATTTTTTACTCTTCTCCCCCCGCCCTTTTAATGCAGGCACAACTATTATAAGAAGGTATCCAGTCTATTTTTAAACACAGAATGATCAAAGAGCTGTACAGCTAATTAGAGGATACCACTCAGATGCACAGACTGGGAACCAAGAAAGGAATTCTATCTCTTTTTATTCCCTTCTCAAGCTTTCCACCGCTGAAAGCCAAGGTGATATGGCAGCAGGTCCAGGGAGGTTCTTCTCCCACACTGCTCTGCCCTGCTGAGACCACACCTGCAATACTGTGTCCAGCTCTGGGCTCCCCAGTTCAAGAGAGAGAGACCTGCTGGAGAGAGTCCAACAGAGATTTGGGGCCTTGAGCATCTCCCCTGTGAAGAGAGACTGAGAGCCCTGGGGCTGTTTAGTCTGAAGAAGAGAAGGCTGAGAGGGATCTGATCAATGTCTATCAACAGCTGAGGGCTGGGTGCCAAGGTTGGGGGCGGGGGGGGGGGGGGGGTGGGTGGTGGAAGCTTTTTTGGGTAGTGCACAGTAGTAAACCAAGGAACAATGGAGACAAACTTGAACAGAGAAGGCTTCAGCTCAACATGAGGACAAACTTCTTTAGAGTGAGGGTGCCAGAGCCCTGAAGCAGGGTGCCCAGAGAGGTTGTGGAGTCTCCTTCTGTGAAGACTTTCCAACCCCACCTGGATGCATTCCTGTGCAGAGTCCCCTGGGTGATCCTGCTCTGGCAGGGGGGTTGGACTGGATGATCTCTTGAGGTCCCTTCCAACCTCTAATGCACTGTGATACTGTGATATTCTCACCAGTGCCCTTGGCTGTCTCATCAGAGGCAGAAATCATAGCTTACTCTCATCAGGTGAAAGAGTTCAATGTGTTTAGCTTCAAGGCTTCCCATCCTCAGCCTTCTCATTGCTCAGTCACACTTGTGACACTTTTTAAAAGCAAAGTGCAATATAATTGTCAGAGTACATTTTTAGCAGTAAAAGTTTGTTTATTAAATATGTCTTCTAATTAGGCCAATTGATAAGTGAGGCTTGTAATCTGCTGGAGGACAAGAACAGCAGTATGCAAAATAGGTTAATTTATGCAAGCAGAATAAAAGAAAATGTTCTGTTGTGGTTTGTGTAGGAGTGGTTTTAATTCAGGCTGATGGAAGGATGGTAGGATTGTTCTCACAGCATTTATGGGCTACAGGAAGCCCCACTTCAGCTGCAGAACAACAAGTACATATCCCAGGGCTGGAGAATCAATGACTAGAAAGGCCAGCAGGAACCTGCTGCAGGTACAGGAGAGCCAGGTAAAGGAATACTGCTGTCCAAAGCACAGCCTCTAGGCAGGGTAATCAAAGGGAGCGTAGGGGAAGGCATTAAATCAAGGGGTGGCCTTCTCTGTCACAGAACTAGCTAAGTAGCTCAGTAGTACAGTACTAGAGAAAAGCACTACTACTACTCTGTCCAAAAAGAAAACTAATGTGAGTCCAGGTTTCACAATCAGAGTAACTCCAAAAATAAGTGTGAGTGAGAGGCCACACTCTTTGGTATATAGGGTTTCCAAAGCTCATGCAGCTGCTGGCAGTCAAAGGGATAAGAGGCTTACAAAGGCAGGGAATTCAGATACAGAAAGAGGGACCAGTGATTGTGCTGTTGGCTTCAGCATGGATCTATGAGCTAAAATGGGGCCTTTTACTTCCTAAAGGTAAAGCCTTGTCAGAGATGAGCAGGATGCAGGGAGCGACTCCTGCTGAAGGCTCCAGGGGGTCTCTGTATAGTTCTGAGGGAGAACGTTACACAGGTGAGCCAGTGCAGGGCTATCTCACAGTGAGGGATGCTCTGGATTACATCCTGCTATGGTCAGACATAAAATATGACAACTAATTTCTAAAAAAATCACAAGTTTATGATTAGGAGCAAAGCTCAGAACTTTCACTAGCTACAACTAAGCTGTTTTTAAAATACAATACAATACAATACAATACATACAATAAACCAGGTTGGAAGAGACCTTCAGGATCATCGCACCCAACCCATCAACCAATCCAACCCACCCAAACAACTAGATCATGGCACCAAGCACCCCATCAAGTCTCCTCCTGAACACCTCCAATGATGGTGACTCCACCACCTCCACAGGCAGCCCATTCCAATGGGCAATCACTCTCTCTGTATAGAACTTCCTCCTAACATCCAGCCTAAACCTCCCGTGGTGCAGCCTGAGGCTGTGTCCTCTTGTTCTGGTGCCTGTCTACAACCTCCCTTCAGGTAGTTGTAGAGAGCAATAAGGTCACCCCTGAGCCTCCTCTTCTTCAGGCTAAGCAACCCCAGCTCCCTCAGCCTCTCCTCACAGGGCTGTGTTCCAAACCCCTCACCAATCTCGTTGCCCTTCTCTGGACACCTTCCAGCAAGTCAACCTCCTTGTGTAAGTGGAAAATCAGCTGCACAGTATCTAATTTCAAGTCAGCTGCACAATATCTAATTTCAAATCAGCTGCACAATATGCAATTTCCACACATTATGTGGATTTTACAAAAAGAATTAATGCTATCTAATCTTGTCTGAGGAACTCACAACAAACACAGGCTCGAAACAGAAAGGGGCTAGGGTGTGAGCAAATGCAACGGGAATTAAGGCTCTACTGATGCAGTTTTGAAACAGTTTGTTGAAAAGCAGGAGCACATTTTCTTATACAGTTACCTGACTAATCAGGACTAAATTAAAACAATTTATGTTCATTTAGTCTGTTGAGTCAAGCACTTTCTGCATCTAATTTTTGGGTTTGGAAAGCTTGACAAATTAATGATGATCTGACAGATCTTTTCTCTGTATAGCTCTGTTCCCAGGGTGTAAAATCCATGTTATGCACTACTCAAATTAAAAACATCACATACCAAAGACCTATTCATCATCCAGCTTTCTCTCTATTAAAAAAGAACACAGATCTTTGCTGAAATATTAGGTTGTAGCTGTATCCCTATCAGAAAGCTTAAACAGGACGGGCCTGATATTCATCAGACATTACCACTGGGACCACAGCTCTGTTCTTTCATAGAGTCACAGAATGGTCCAGGTCGGAAGGGACCTCTCCAAAGCTCATCCAGTCTGACCCCCTCTGCAGTCAGCAGGGACATCCCCAACTAGATCATGCTGCCCAGGGCCCTGTCCAGCCTCACCTTGATTTTCTCCAGGGATGGGGCCTCAACCATCTCCCTGGGCAACCTGTTCCAGTTTTCACCACCCTATTGGTGCAGAACTTGTTCCTAACAAACAATCTAAATCTGCTGTGCTCTAGTCTGAAGCCATTGCCTCTGTCCTGTCCCTGCAGGCCTTTGCAAACAGTCTCTCTCCATCCTTCCTGTAGCCCCCTTCAGGTACTGGCAGGCTGCCATTAGGTCTCCCCAGAGCTTTCTCTTCTCCAGACTTAACAGTCTCAGCTGGGCCTCATAGCAGAGCTCCCACCCCCTGATCAATTCCATGGCCCTCCTCTGGACCCTCTCCATCAGGTCCATGTCCTTTCTGTATTGAAGGCTCCAGACCTGCACACAGTACTCCAGGTGAGGTCTCACCAGAGCAGAGGAAAAGTGGCAGAATCACCTCTCTGGCTCTGCTGGCAATGCTGCTTTGGATGCCGCCCAGGCTGCCACTGGCTTTCTGTGCTGCAAGCTCACACTGCCTGCTCCTGTCCAGCTTCTCATCCATCAGCACCCACAAGTCCTTTTCCTCAGGGCTGCTTTCGATCAGCTCCTCCCCCAGTCTGTATTGATAGTGAGGATTGTTCCAGCCCAGGTGCAGAACCCTGCTCTCGCTCTAGTTGAACCTCATGAGGTTCACTTCATTTTAGGAGATGCTCATCACTGCACACTCCCTTGCGAGGTGCACAACATCACCAGCGTCTGGTTGCCATGTGATGGTGATTCATGACGGAGGAGTTTGGGGAAATGACTTCCCTACATATCTGAGGGCACCACTGCATTTTAGCTCTGGTTTACGCTGTTTCTGCAATAGCATTTCTAGATGAAGGTGTTAGCAGTAGACAGCAGGCTAACATTTGCTTTTACATTTGACACATAGTAAAGGAATGCTGGATAATCCCTGTGAAAGGAAATAATTTCTACTTTGTACATAGAAAATGTATATATTTTTAAACTTTTAAACTTATTATTAAACTTACTTATTATACTTATTATTTTTATACTTATTTTAAATATTTACTAATCTTTAACTTATCATGAAACTTGTTTTTATACTTATTTTGGTACATATTCTAATACTTAATTTTAATTTTAACTTATTATTAAACTTACTACTTTTATACTTATTTTTATTCTTTTTTATCTGTAAACTTTTATTATTTTCCCTATTTTTCTATTGTTTAATTTCTATTAATGACACCATTATTATTACTTATGATCATTAATTTCTGTCTTGTCTGAGAGAGGGTGAATTCTGCTTTTCATCTCTCATGTTGCAATAATGAGGACCTTCATCCATTTTCAATACAGCCTTGCCTCTCTTGTTTTCCAAAGTCATTAAAAGTGCTCCTGGATTGTATTTCTCCAGCACTCAAAAAACTGCCAGAGGTAAGCACTAATGAACCCGAGCATGTTTGCAAAGATAAGCACATGCTTATGTTACAGTCACTTTTGAGGCCATAAAAGGAAATTGTTGCAGATGAAGCCAATTTTTTCCAAGCATTAATTAATTCAGGAAGTGCAGTATGTCAAAGTGGCTTCAAAGACCAAGTGCAGAGAACTTCTTGTGTTTTAAGCAAGACATCAGAGGTACAGAAATAACTTTTCAGGAAAATGGAAGGATACTTGATTGATACACTTGGGAGATCTACTGTGAAATCAATATATTGATGAAGACACCAAGGTTGTATCGGCATTTCTAGCGGTGTCTTATATTCCAGTTAAGTTTGGTCAGCAAAATGTTGAGAGCAATTTACATAAGTGATGGCTTCACAAAACAAGGAAACACATCAACCACAGTAAATAGGGACCCAAACAAGGCTTCTAAAGAGAAGGGAGAATTACTTCAGAAATGCACAGCATCACAGAATGTTAGGGGCTGGAAGGGACCTTGAAAGCTCATCAGACCAACCCCCCTGCCAGAGCAGGAGCACCTGGAGCAGATCACACAGGAACACATCCAGGTGGGTTTGGAATCCCTCCATAGAGGGAGACTTCACAACCCGCCCTGGGCGGCCTGCTCCCTGTCACCCTCACAGGGAAAAAAATTCTTCCTCCTGTTTCCATGGAACTTGCTATGCCTCAGCTTCCACCACTGCCCCTTGTGCTGGCACTGGGCATCACCCAGATGTTCCACTCCCTTCATCATTTTTGTGGCTCTGTGCTGGACTCCTTCAAGCTTTTCTCTGAGGTCCTTCTTGACCTGAGGGGCCCAGAACAATGTACCTAATGTACTGATGTAAGCAGGTACCTTGTATACCTCTGACTACATTTGGGTGTGCTTTTTACAGACCATGTCCAACTCACACCTTTTTTTCATACACCCCTGTTCCCCCACATGCTGTGGAAATTATGCAGCTCCTTTTTATAACAGAGACTTCATTTGTATAAGTACCTACCATAAACACAATAAATTTTCTTCCATTTTAATTACCATCAGTGACACAGCAGAGTGAATGCTTTTAGTGGATATTAAGCAGTTTTTCACAATGAAATGAAACTCAGTAATAGATTTCATGGTAAGAAGTAGAAATGCTTCAGAAGCCTTTTATGATGTATGCTTGCAGACCAGCCTCTAACACAAAAGGTATAACTAACTAAACTAAAAGGTATAAACTAACTAAACTTTTCATCTTAAGAACCCTTTCTAGTTGCTCCATTTTGTATTTGCAAACATTTCTGTACAAGCCTGTTATATGCTAGTGCTGAATGTCACAAAGAGCAGCAGAGTTGTGGGGATTTTTTTGTACAGAGATGCCTACCAGTGGTTTGTATGGAACTTTTAATAAAGTATAAATATTTCACACTCACAATATCATTCTTTTTAATGTCTTCACAGAATCACAGAAAACACCCAGTTGGAAGAGACCTCCAAGCTCATCCAGTCCAACCTTCAACCCAGAACTGAAGGGTCAACACAAACTATGACCCTAAGTGCCAGGCCCACAGGCTGCTTAAACACTTCCAGGGATGGTGACTCCAGCACTGCCCTGGGAAGCCTGTTCCAGTGTTTGAGAACCCTCTCTGGGAAGAAATATTTCCTAGCACCCAGCCTGAACCTCCCCTGCTGCAGCTTGAAACCATTTCTTCTGCTTCTGTCTCTTGCCACCAAGGAGGCTGCTCCCTCCTTGCTCCAACCTCCCTTCAGGGAGCTGTAGAGAGCAATGAGGACTCCCCTTAGCCTCCTCTCCTCCAGACTGCTCCCTCAGCCCCTCCTTGTATTCCATGTGCTCCAGGCCCTTCTTCAGCCTCGTTGCCCTTCTGTGGACATGCTCCAGATCCTCAATGTCCTTCCTGGAGTGAGTGGCCCTGAGCTGAACACAACACTTGAGGTGTGGCCTCCCCAGTGCTGATCAACTCCTGTCCCTGTTGCCCACTCTTTCTTGGCTACCTTTCTTTCTTTTTTGGCCACTTGGGCACTACTGGCTCATATTTAATCAACTGCCAGCTGGTACCCCCAGGTCCCTCTCAGAGTTGCAGCTTTCCAACCACACATCCCCAAGTCTGTAGCTCCCCATGGGGTTGTTGTGACCCCCATGCAGGACCTGACACTTGGCCTTGTTGAACTTCATGCAATCAGTCTTGGCCCATGGGTCTCTCCTGTCCAGATGCTGTTGCAAAGTTTCCCTAGCCTCTAGCAGATTGACACAGCCACCCAGCTGGGTGTCATCTGCAAACTTATGTCAAGTAGCGAAATAAGGAGCTTATGTCAGTGGGCACTTGGTAACTTGAGCTAATTCCAGTCCGTTTTGACCAACAACACAAGCTGCATCGTCCATGCAGTTAACAATGAATGTCCTTCCTGAAATCAGCAAACCATTTCTGTGAAAGCTTCATTCACATTACAGACCCTTAGAAAGGATGGGGGGAGGAGAGAGGGGACAAAGAGTGAAAAAAAAACTCAACCAGCTACTTAATTTACTTCTGGAAACCCTGAAACTTCAGCCACAGCTACACTCTCCCAATTTATTTCAGCATTTAAATATCCATCTAATTTTCTGTCTCTCTGCTCCTTATTCCCTCATGGAAAACACAGTGATGGAGAAACCTATTTTTAGTTTAGAAAATAATTAAATATTTTTGTGATTTTCATTTCATCAGGTAGATATTATATTTTTTCCCTTTGTAGTCATTGCTGATATACCCCCGTTTGCACAGGCAGAATTTCACATTTCAAGTACAATGCTTTCCCTACAGCAAGAGGAATTTTTTTTATGCAGAAGCTTAGTGCAAAAGCTCCTGAAAGGGACACTGAATTCATTTGGCCTTCTGAAGAATTAAATAAGAGAGTTTAAAGAAAGATCTTTACATTCTTAGTAGAAAACCATAAAATAAAATAAAAATTAAAATTAAAATAATAAAATAAAATAAAAATAAAATAAAATAAAATAAAATAAAATAAAATAAAATAAAAATAAAATGCAAATTATTTGGCTGGAAATGGAGAAACTGCTGAGGAGATAGTACTTGGCCTCACTCTCCATTAGAAAGATTTAATAGATGTGAGCTGATGTGTTTCTAACAGAGTCAAGGAATTGTTTCAGTTGGAAAAGATCTGAGTCCCACCATTGACCTAACCCCATCACAGAGATTAAATCACCCCCAAACTGCCATGTCTGTGTGGTTTCTGAACACCTCCAAGGACAGTGACTCCACCACCTCCCCGGGCAGCCTGTTCCAATGCCTCACCACTCTTTCAGTAAAGAAATGCTTGCTAATATCCAGTCTTTATCTCCCTGGCACAACTACAGGGTATTTCCCCTTGTTCTAACACATGTTACTAGGGAGAAGAGCCCATCCCCCACCTCACTGCAGCCTCCTCTCAGGGAGCTGTAGAGAGCAATGAGGTCTCCCCTCAGTCTCCTCTTCTCCTGGCAAAACAATCCCAGTTCCCTTAGCCACTCTGCACCAGCCCTGTTCTCCAGGCCCTTCCCCAGCTTCACACTGCCTTCTCTGGACACATTTCAGTGTCTTTCTTGTAGTTTGCCCACAGCTGAGCACAGTACTCAAGGTGTGGCCAAGTACAGGGGGACAATCACTACCCTGCTCCTGCTGCCCACGCTATTCCTGATACAGGCCAGGATGCTGTTGGCCTTTCTGGCTACCTGAGCACACCACTGGCTCACTCACCTGGCTGTCAATCAGCACTTGCAGAGCCTTTTCCTCTAGGCAGGTTTCCAGCCACTCTGCCCCACGTTTGTAGCCTTCATAAGGTTGTTGTGATCCAAGCATGGGACTCTGGGCTTGGCCCTGTTAAACTTCATAGAGCTGACCTCAGCCAATAGATCTTGCTTGTCCAGGTCCCTTTGCAGAGCCTTCCTACCCTAATGGAAATACAAAATCTCCTCCCTTTGCACCACAGAAATGGAAAAGATCAGCTGCAACTATGCAGCTATGTAGCCAGCAGCTAGCTGAAATCCTCACTTCAAGTGATTTTTGTCCTTTAACTGCTTAGACTGGGGCCAGCCAGCTTGTTTGTTCAGGGGAGTTTTGGAGAATCTATCCTTTCCCAGAGCAGGTGAGTAGGTGCCACACTCCAAACAATGGAGAAAAGAGTGGCAACCATGAGACTCGGTGAGGGAATCTGCAGCTCAGGGCGGACATGGGGACCCTGCTGAATCCTCCACCTGTGAGCACTTTTCTCATGCCAGCACAGACCAAAGCTGGAATGTAGGAGCACCACCTATGCAACCAAGGCCTTTTCCATAGAAATGACCAGAGTAAAGCTGCCTCCATAACACCACTGTGAGGAACACTGCCCTCCAAACCATCCAGTAGTCTCCTACTGTCCTCCTTTTCCAAATCCAGCCCAAATCCAAATCCTAGCCCAACACTGCTTCTTCCAGTCCCTATACAACAGGGCCTGGAGGGGCATTCAGCAGTAGAAAGACAGATACCATCCAGTATAGACCAAACTGTGCGTTAGAAATGAATCTCGCTCCTGGGAGCTCATGAGATAAGTTAATAAATCTAGCATTACTGAACTGCTAAGTCAGGCCATTCCTATACAGATTGGCCATCTGGCTAGAGAAGCAGCAAATCCTTGATTTCCCCTCTCTCTCTCCAGACTCTTGCAGGTGAGTTATGGCTCAGCCATTTGGTGGATATCACCAGTTAAGGTATCTTTTACTCTTGCCAGTTATGTGGCTTTCCTGTTACTTCTCATCTCTGCACTGCTCTCACAAAGGGAGTTCATGCTTTAGGAAGCGTTCCATGACATCACCTCTGGGCTCTTTCTGTTATGACACATTGGAAGCTTTCTTTTTCACCATGTTAATTGCTTTACTAAGACATTAATTTTGACTGATTAACTGGAACACGGTTATTGTGCTCCAAGAGCTCCGGCAATCTGATGGGTATACTTTTAGGGGCAACAAAGTGTTATTGTAACAGAACTGGAGTAAGAATCTAGATGTCTTCTTCACAGGCAGTTTCATCTTTCTAATGATCTTGTGCCCTTGCTTTTCATACAGAAACTCTACCTTCTTTCCATTCTAACCTATTTTCTACTGAAAACAAACAGACCAAGTCCTGTGGGCTTGCGTTGCTTGGAATTTTTGCTGCGGAAGTGGCTGGGAAGATGAAGCCATATGTCATCCTCATCACATGACATCTTGACCCACCCACCTGTTCCTAGCCTCTCATCTGCCTGGATGACAGGAAAGGGTAAGGATACACACAGTAGTTTGCTTAACAGATCTATTATTTGTTGTTGTTGTCATTTGCATTTCAATTTCATTATCTGTTGAACAGGGAAGAGCTGTTTGTTTCCTCGTCCTCGGAGGAGGAAGCGACTTACTTGAAAAAAATGGCAATTATAGTCTGGTTAGAATTCAATGATACTCTAATCCTAAATGTTCAGACTTCGTGTGCATAACATAATAGATGACTACTAAGAACAAGGTTTTAAGATTAGCAGCTTTTAAAAACTGTACTCATCTTACATTATTTACAGCAGAACTCTCCACGTAAACTTATTCACTAGGGAAACAATGCTGCTTAGAGGAGAGCCTAATTGTTATTGAAACTGTCAAATAGGCAGCTTCTTTTAATCTCACCATATCCATGAGATTAAACACAACAAGGTAACTAGAGCAAGGTCTGTTTCTTGTAACGTAAGGTGTCAGTCCTTCTGAAGCTCTGTTATGCTCATAATAGGGCAAAACTAATTAAGACATAGTTGTATTAGGCTAGACATTGTCCACCCCTTTCATGCACACCAGATCTCAGCCTTTCAATGGAACACCCTCAGACCTGCCAAGGCAGTAATTAAATCATAACATTCATATCAGTCAGACAGTCAGACCCCAGTGAGGACTATTTGATGCAAGTTAATACTCTTAATGCAAATCAGCACCGCCAGAGTTTTCAGCGTGCAGCCTGCAGTATCATATTCACTGCCCTGTTCTCACGTATTTCAGCATCTAGAACATCTGCAAGTCCTAATATTTTGCACATCTACCATGGCTGCCTTCTGAACACTTCAAAGGATTAATTAAATTAGTCTCACTATGTCACTAAAAAGAATAAACCTACTCTGGCAGTTCTGCAGATAGAATTTAAATCACCTACAACACCTCCCCTAGGAAGATATGCAGCATCTGGGATGGTGGAGTAATTGGAGCTAGTCCCTAGCTTGGATACTAGTTGTAATTAGGGAAATTCCAGAGACATTTAAGATGAATAATAAGGGAGTGGATACAGAATGACAACACTAGATAGGTAATTCCATTGGTTGTACTGAAAAACCTTCTATCTTGCAGCAGAGTTTGTTTATTCTTCTTGCCTGCTCGCTCTGGGCTGCTCACTCTGCTTTGGCTTTCAGGCTGTCACCTTGGGCTTCTCTGTTCTTCTTCTCTGAAGATGCAGGGTGGGGCTGAGGGAGAGTGTGGTTTGTGTGGCTGTCTTGGGGCCCTTTGTCCCCAAGAGGGGACAAAGAGCTGAATCACAGGTGCAGGGGGGTCCTGTGCTGTTGCTAAACTGCGTGTATATAGAAATGTAAATCCACTCTGGGCATGGTTCTTGTCTTTTCTACTGCTATATTGAGTTTCTTTTGTAAATACCATTCCATTTTGACTTCCAAGTTCTGACTGTGGTGAGATTTGCTCTCTGGGGCAGACTTCTGAAAAAAAAAAAAATAAGTTGCTGGGGGGATGTAATTCAAGCCAAAACAGACATAAATTCTGATTTTGACTTTTGCACCTTAAACTCAAAGCCATTTTTCTGTATAAATGCACTACTAAAGCAGCAGGAGGCTTGCAATCTGAACACACTTTTGTAAAGAACAGATGGAAATTCCCACTCCTGCAATCTTCTCCCTTTTGTCCACTCAGAAAGAAAAATCCAATGCTGTTTTTGAAAACTCACAGGTAAAGGCAGTCAATTCTTCTTCAGAGGTACTTGCTAAAAACTTTTGACTGACAATTGATTTACCTTCCTCTCCTCTCCCCTCCACCACTGCCTGTTTTTCCCCTTTTATTGGTGCTTTGTCACGTGAAACAAAGGAGAAAGCGTGTAGGCTGCTGTGACAAATCACTACACCCGTGTAGGTTTCAACAGGAGCAGGTGTCATTTAAATTGAAGTAAAAAAATCAAATCAGCCTAGGACTTGATGACATGTTTACAGGAAATTATTTCTGTAAGCAGCATATACCTCTGTCTGTGGGTGGGTATGTATCAGGGTGAAGTCAGGTCCCAGCCGAGCCTGCTAGTAAACTTTGCATTAATTAAACTTTCTATTAAACTTCCTAAAATCCCAATAAAGAAATCTGAAGGGCCTTTAACTCACAAGACAAAAGGTTCTACTACAATTAAAACATGAAAGCAACCTTTAAGTAGAGAAAACTTTTGAGTTTTCCAGGGAGAACTGGGCAGAAGTGAAGTCATGTCTCAGCTGCCCCCATGCCATGGGAGCTATCTTCCCTGATTCTCTGACCCGGCTTGAGCCGCCCCTCTTACCATCCACAATGAGCTTTGCCCAGGGTTCCTAGACTGCCTGCAGAAGGCAGCTGTCTACCCTCACTACGGTAACCTGTGCTCCCCATGCAGCCTCCAGATCCCTGCTGCCCCCTTCATCTGTCCCTGAAGGGGGTGACCTAGCTCTCCCAAAGGCACCGGTGCCCTCCTGCTGCCTCCAGGAGCACACCTGCCTGTTTCCAGACAGGGCTGTGCCAGGACTTTGGTACAAATGGTAGTTTTCTTCAGCAGCAAAGCACTGCTCATCTCACATAACCTTCCACTGCCTCCTCCATTATTTCATTGAATTTGCTCCATGACAGCGTTGCAAAGCTGAGCTCTTGCTGCCTGATCCAGTCCTGCCATCTGTACTGCTTTTCAGCACCTCAGGGGCTTATCCTGACACTCAAAGTCCTGTTAGCTGAGAGACCACATCCTCATCCCGGCATCCTTACTCTCCACATTTTCCAATTAAGATTAGTTTTCAACTTAGCCTTCAGAATGGTTAAAGGAGGTTACTTATGAATACTTTTGGTTAAGGCAGCATATTCTGGTCATAGTCAGATGATGCTTATATGTTCTTGGCCAGAACAGAATATTGTCACCTAGAGATATACTAAAAGCTGTTTCATTCCAAAAACTTTGCCCTAGCTAGCCAGACAAGGAAAAAGGAAGTTTTTTTTTCAACTCCTAATAGAACTTACTGTCACCCACTGCAAACCACTTGTCTTGGAGATACAGTTCCATCAGTATTTAGACAGTGCAGGCCCTGACTGGGGCTTGCCCTTTCCTCAATCCTAGCTCATTTCCCACCTATGTACAAGCAAGCAGAGTCAAACCAAACCAGGGATCTCATGTACAATTAGGTGTGATGGAAGAAGAGAAATGAGGCTGGAAATGGGACCACTTCATCTGGAAGCTTGAGGATGAGTCACTATCCCTGGACATGTTTAAGAGCCATCTAGATCTGGTGCCTGAGGACATGGTGTAGGGACGGACTTGTTGGGGTGAGCAAAAGGACTGCACTGGATGATCTTAGAGGTCCTCTCTGGGCTGGGTGATTCTGTGATTCTATACAAAATTCAAAAAGAGATTACTGCAGAGAAGCACCAAGTAGCAAAGCAGAAGACCACGAGATCTGGATCTGTCACTGACGAGCCACTTGATAAATTCCCAGCTCCACTGCTGTACTTTGCAGTTCCACTTCATTTTTTTACTTTAAATTAGATTGTTGTTGTTGAAGACTAATAATTGATTAGTTAAGGAAAAGAGCTAGGGAAGTTCACAACTCCTGGGTGGTTTATGACCTTGAGAAAGCCACCCAACAACTCCACGCTGGTGCAAGAGAACGTGCCAGCCCTGCCAATCTGTACCCTGACACTGTTGCAGTGAGTCTTGTTTTAAAAATGGCCTGAAGAATTTTATGCTTGTCATATAGACTGACAAGCATAGAATTCATTCTGCAGGTCACCTGCTGCACAGTTGTATCTTATATTCCTTCTCTGAACACCTGGCTCTGGTTAAAACAAAGTCATTTGGGGTTATCAAAATCTGTTCTCAATTACCAGTTGACATTATCTCAATTATCCAGTTATAATGGAGAGCATCGATCCACAATCCTCACATTCATGTGTTCACAGTGTTTTTCACACAGCTCTAAAATCCAGTGAAGAAAGCAGGCATCTTCCACCTCTGGAGGAAAATGGCACAGTTTCCTTGCTCATATACCAAGAATCCAGTGTTAAACAGAGCTCAGCAAGCAGACAGAATCATCTCTGACCATTAAAACCCATGTTTATATCTGTTAAGTGTATAAAGTTTAAAAATGTGAGGTCTAATATCTATAGCCTCAGAATTTAACTAAGCTCTAGCTTAATGATTTTTTTTCCAACTGTTTGATATGAAATATATTTTGATGTGTTTCAAAGACACAAGAGAACTGACACCTTAAAATGATGTGTTTTCCTGGGTACCTCAGGATGGTTTGCAATTCAGTAACTACAAACTCCTTCCAGTCCCCTGACAAGAAAAGGTAGCAAGTTAAACCAGATAGGACTGCAGGGTACACCAAAGACAGATCAGACATAAAGTTTTACCTAACGCCTGGTGATCATCCCGTTAGCCAATAGCTTGAAACCAGGTCCTTCCTCCTAATGACCACCTACACTGCCCATCTGAACATGGCTGCTAACTTGTCTTGGCTTATAGGCTTGTTCTTATAATGCTCCCATGTGGCATAGAAATAACAGTTGATACTCATTAAGAAGCCCAAAACATAGGAAGTTATCCAGACACATGAGTGCTCTCTGGGTATTTCTCCAGGTGAGGAATGAAGAAGCTGGCAATGTGGACTTTCCAATTGGATTTTAAAGTGCCAGTGTGCATCCTGAACTTGACTCCTCATACTGTTTGCATGACAGCTCTCATAGAATCATAGAATCAACAAAGTTGGAAAAGACCTCAGAGATCATCAAGTCCAACCCATTGCCCAATACCTGACACCTCCTGACAATTAAACTATGGCTCCAAGTGCCACATCCAAGCCTTTCCTGAACACCTCCAGGGACAGCGACTCCACCTCCTCCCTGGGCAGCACATTCCAGTGGCCAATTACTCTTATAATAATAACAATAAATAATAATAAATAATAATAGGAGGAGAAGCTCACCATGAGCTGGCAGTGCCCTCACGCAGCCAAGAAGGCAAATTGTATCCTAGGCTCTCACTGCTATCCTTACAAGTACATCATCTTGCTAAGGCTCTAACTCTGTCATACTCCTAGGTAACTGACTACAGATTTGTACCTTTTTGATCTTTTGTAGTCATTTTATCTGTTAGACTTTTACCCAGTGCTTTTAAAGACATTCACAGTGAGAGCTAAGGCTTAAATAATTGTTAGTAATTTCTGTAGGCTGCTTCTTTGAAGCACGTTGCGTCACTGCTGCTTTCTTTATACCATCTTGATACCCCGTAAATACAACTATTCATGCCAGATGGCTTCAGTATCAGAAATGGCCATCGATTGCTCAAGAGCACTGAGCACACTCCTCTTTGCTGGGAAATAGTGCAACAAGTGGAGATCAATCTGCTCTGCAGGAGACTCCTACTAGCACCACTGGGGACAGGGCTGCAAAGCAGCCAGAGAATCACAGTATAGAATGCAGTCAACACTCTGTAAACAACAACAAACAATAATGAAATATCAAAACACAATAAAACAAACAAAAACCACACACACAAACCAAACAAAACCCAAGCCAACAAAACAAAACCCAAGCAAACAAAAAGCACAAAACAACAACAAACCAAACAAAACCAATCAAAGCCAAAAAAACCCAAACCAAAACAAAAAATACCCCCCAATCCCAAACCAACTAACTGATCCAAAACCTGACAAGCCTCCACATTCTTATTGTTAAAAAAACCCACTGCCTAAAGGACTGGGAAGGAGTCAGAATCATTCTGCAGGAAGCTCGTATGGCAAAGTAATGCTCCTACTTATGCAACATCTTTTTGCACTGGCACAAAAGGAATCTCCCCTCTCTGAGAGCAGTTTCTCAGCATATACTGCACATATTTTTGTTTTAAAACAGGAATAGCATCAATTGTCACATCACAGACATGTTTGGAGCCTGTTTTAGGTTAAACACTTCTAAAGGAGAGATTTTCTGGTGTTAGCCATGTGATACTTGGTGCAGTAGTTTTGTTCTGCAAGCTGCTATCAGAGAGACAAAACTGAGTCAAGAGGGCAAAATGTCGAATACGCCCTTGTTGGAAGGCAAGAGAGGAAAAAACCCAAACAACCCACAGCTGGCAAGAGCCACCTGATAAACTGAACTCGTGCAGGGTAAAGCAAGAGGGCTTCTGTTGATTTAACTTAACACTGGTGAATCCCACTAAACATCTTGGCTGTAAACATTTTGGTCGTGCTGCCTCATGCTTGGTTTGCTCAACAGCCTAATGCTCCATTAGTCACAGCATGACAGAATGGGTTTGGGATTTTTTTACCCGCAGGGCTGTTTAGTCTGGAGAGGAGAAGACTGAGAGGGGTCTAATCAATGTCTATCAATATCTGAGGGCTGGGGGTCAGGAAGAAAAGGACAGGGACAGCCTCTGCTCACTTGTGCCCTGGGCACAAGGATGGAAACTGCAGCACAGGAGGTTCCACATCAACAGGAGGAGGAACTTCTTCACTGTGAGGGTCCAGAGCCCTGGAGCAGGCTGCCCAGAGAGGTTGTGGAGTCTCCTTCTCTGGGGACTTCCCAGCCCTGTCTGGATGTGTTCCTGTGTGCCCTGTGCTGGATTCTATGGTCCTGCTCTGGCAGGGGGCTTGGACTGGAAGATCTCCAGAGGTCCCTTCCAACCCCTAACATCCTGTGAGCCTGTGATCAGCGCTTGTATACCAAGGAATGATGTTACTTGATTCAATTCAAAGAAATTTTGCTGCCTTAACCAAAAGGACTCAGAAGTAACCTCCTTTAACCATTCTGAATCCTAAGTTGATGTTATGAAAACTGATCTTAATTGGAAAATGATTTTTACAAAAGCACAAGTCAGTGCTCCCAGGCTGCCATGGCTGCCAAGCAGCAGAGCACAGTGTCTGGATGTTGTGCATCTGCTGGGATAACGGTTTTGCTGAACCATTCGATGGATTTCCTCAGCAGCATTCTAAGTTCTGAAATGTAGAAAAGCCAGGCTAAAAGCATCTCTTCTATGTTACTCTGCCTTCAGACTGTTTTAAGGCTGGTGCAAAGCAGAGTGTGAGCCATGCTGAGAAGTATGCCACGTCCAGTCCCCTCTTGAGCACCTCCAGGGATGGTGACTCCACCACCTCCCTGGGCAGCACAGTCCAATGGTGAACAACTCTCTCAGTGAAGAACTTCCTCCTCACCTCCAGCCTAAACTTCCCCTGGTGCAGCTTGAGACTGTGTCCCTTTGTTCTGGTGCTGGTTACTAGAGAGAAGAGACCAACCTCTTCCTGGCTACAACCTCCCTTCAGGTAGTTGTAGAGAGCAATCCCATCTTGACCTGGACACCTTTGTCACAACTGACTGCCCACCAAGACTGAAACTGCAGGGCCTGGACTTACTTCAGCTCTTGCTGCATGAAATAAAAGCCCCAACTCTCTTGTCTGCAGTATCCTATAGAATCACCACAACCAGCTGTCCAGGTGCTCTCTGCTTCTCATCTTTTGTTTTACTTGCTTCTGATCTTCTATTTAACCTCAACTCCTGTCTCTTGACTGCTTGTTTTTCTGCCATGAGGGCTGCACTGACACAAGATGCTGCCTTTCTGTAGTCATTTCTTTCTTAGCTTTCTCCTGATGCATTGCCTGTACGAAGAGCGACACAAGCACCCGACAGTGATCAGCCACACTCCAGATCACTTATGTTTTCACTTATGCTTATGTTTTTCACCCTGCTGGTACAGTCTGAAGGGATGAACCTGCTGCAACTGGACAAACAGCAACCTTTTGGATGTATCACAGAGTGATGCACTTTAACTCATACCCACAAGCCAGTCTGACCTAATCTGTTCCCTACTGATGCATCCACTTGCTTAAATTCAGTTAGCTTTGCCTTTTTGGACCTTTCTGGGACTACTCTTTTGAGTTAACTGCACCACAGAGCTTGCACTGCTGCTTGCAGTGATTCACGGGTGCGTGCAAGACATCCCTGCGAACAGGCAAGCAGTTATGACTTCCACAAATCACAAAACAAGCTCACCAAAAATATTAGAGAAGGAATGGAATACCTTGGTGTATCTGACCTCCCTCTGGGAGAAGAGTGACTAAGTTTTTTTAGCAAATGTTTGCCATTTATATTTCCAGACCTTGGTGCACAGACTCCCAGAAGGAAAACTGCACCAGGAGGGGAAAAAAAAGTGCAGCTCACTTCCATATGACATGGGAAGGACTCTGTAGGTGGCAAATCATAAAAACAATGGTACAAAGGAATATTTAACACCCTGTGTTTCTCATCAAATAGTGTGATGCAAACTTGAAAGAGCTTTTTCTTTCTGTTCCTATAAGCAAAGGATTCTCAGTATTGTAGAGAGAGCAGACAAGTTGCACAGGACCAATTTTCTGTTTGATGATACATTGAATTGAAAGTGATCTTAATATATAATAAATGTTCTTCAGATGCTACTTCTTTAAAGAGAAATCAGCATTCCCCACACAGGATTGCAAAGGGGGAGCGGCGGTTCCAGAGTGGGGCTGGCTCTCCAGCTGGGGTAGCAAAGGAGTTGCAGAATTCTTGTTTTCAACAGGCAGATGATTTCTGTGTGGTTCTGCGAGTGATTGGCCCCTTGAGTACAACACAGGTTGGCAAGGAATAACTAACAGCTGGAAACTGAAAGCAGGGAAAGCAGAATCCAGAGAATCCCGAGACCAGGACAGAGTGCATGCCATCAACACAGGGCCCTACCTCAAGCCTCTTCCTGTGAAATGATGATAACAACACCTCCTCATTCCACATCAGTGTGAGGAGGATTAGTGTTTGCAGGAGCCTCAGCACCTCAGAATTAATTCAGACTTATGATGATCAGTCCTCTCAAATTTGTGTGCTGAAGATCTGTAGACGATGTGAGCAGCATGATTGCGGCACTTCTCCGTAAAAGAAAAGAAGAGCTTCATAACATTTGTTAATTTTTTCCCCACTTTTGATTTCATTTACTCTGAGAACCTCTCTGTCTAAGAGGTGCACACTGCTTTATCAAATAAACCCAGTAATAGTGTTGGTTTAATTTATGGGCAGATAATTCTGCACATTTTTTCCTTGACACAAGGAATTATAATTTTGCTAACAAATCTGCATTCATCCTCGCATACGACTGAGAGTGATTATGGAAATCAAATGAATAGCACTGGAATCAACCATTCTGTGGCTTCAGAGGGAGAGAGGAGAAAGATATTCAAAGGAGGAGACTGAAGCAAAAGACTTAAAGGATTAATAACTTGAAGGCATAAACGAATTAATGAAGATGCTGAGATACCACAAGTACTGTTTTGGTCATTTCTGATGATGCCAATCCTTACTGTCACTGATAAAGGCTTTGCTCCTGACAGCTGGGAGTGCCCAAAAGGCACAGCATATGATTTGCTTTTCTTGTGCTGGTGACAAGCATGAGACGGTCCTGAAACAGTCAACATTTTACAATACTTCTGAGAGTAAACACTACAAGAGTAAAGAACTGGCTGGAAGGGAGAGGGGGCCTTGTCATTCCCAGTTCTGAACAAAGAGCAACCATGCTGCTGACAGTGATGAACTTTATTATCTGCTGTCTAGGAACTTCATTGACTCACTCAGTGTCAATGGGAAAAGCTTTTTCCCATGCTTTTCCAAACCCTTACTTCTGTACCTGAGGATACCTCTCCATTCATTGTTCATATAACCTCCTTGATAATCTTAAGCCTGTCAAAACCTACAATTATTTGGACATTAACTTTCCATATTTTCTGCTCTTATCAAGATCAAAACCTGTTAGGAATTAACTAGAAAGCCAGATCATAGAATCACAGATTTGTCAGGGTTGGAAGGGACCTCAAGAATCATCCAGTTCCAACGCCTCACATTAGATCAGGTTGCTCAGAGCCACATCCAGCCTGGCCTTAAAAACCTGTTCCAGATCCTGTGAAGCAAAATAATCTTTTCATCACAAAGGAGAGCTGGCTTCTATGAGACCAAACAACCATTAGGGTTTACACACATGGACCTGGGAACTGGATGTGTCCACAGTCTGCCATGTGCCTAAAGGGAATTTTCCCCCACTATGTCTTCCTTAGTCTTTGTTTAATACTTAGACCTCCAGTTCTAAATGGCTTATCCATACCAGCACACAGCACTTCCCCTCATAGTTGTGTAAGTTAAAACACTTAGAAAGCATTACCCAAATAAAAACTGTGTTCTTATTTACAGCATTCATCTGTGAGGAGAGGCTGAGAGCCCTGGGGCAGTTTAGTTTGGAGAGGAGAAGAATGAGAGGGGATTTAATAAATGTCTATAAATATCTGAGGGCTGGGGGTTGAGAGGGAGGGGACAGGTTCTGCTCAGTTGCACCCTGTGACAGGACAAGGGGCAATAGATGTAAGCTGCAGCACAGGAAGTTCCACCTCAACATGAGGAAAAGCTTCTTCACTGTGAGGGTCCCAGAGCACTGGAACAGGCTGCCCAGAGAGGTTGTGGAGTCTCCTTCTCTGGAGCCTTCCCAGCCCTGCCTGGATGTGTTCCTGCGTGACCTGTGCTGGATTCTATGCTCCTGCTCTGGCAGGGGGGGATGGGCTGGACAATTCCAACCCCTAACATCCTGTGATCCTGTGATTTGAAAACTTTTATTTGACAAAGCCAAACCTTCTCTTCAAAACATGCTATGGTTCCATGCAAAAGCCTTTCTGGATGAAAGATGCAATTGCTGGCCAGAAAGAGAGACCACCTGCTACTGTGAGAACACTCGTCTGAGATTCATTTTCAAGCCCCTGGGATGTTTAATTTATCCTAGAGAGAAAACATCTCCTGTTCTAACACATACTGGAAATGGACTATTTATTACTAAATAAATTATTGCCTTGCAAACAGCTCTACATTTTAATGATGTGTAATGAAATTTATGAAAACACTCGAATTTTATCTCATTTACACCATCAAAACTACAAAAATATTGCTCTTGGGGCTGGAACAGTCAAAAAAGATTCACATTTTCACCTCTAAAATAATTGATAGGCTTAAAACAGTCAGTAGAGAGAGATATTTTCACTTCTAAAGTAAACAATGCCTCTGATATCATCTGTGCCATCCACAGCCTGAAGGCACATGTCAGTCACTGTAGTGAATGGGCACTGTGTCATTGATTTGAACTGAATCTCACTCCAAACCACAGAATCGGAACAGCTCAGGCTGGAAGAGACCTTAGAGACCATCCAATCCAACCTCCCTGCTATGTGCAGGGACAACTCTCAACTAGCTCAGCTTCCTCAAGGCCTTTGGACAATCCATTCCAGAGTCTTGCCACTCTCCTAGTGAAGAATTTCTTCCTAAGATCCAATTTAAACCTATTCTCCTTCTATTTCAATTCATTTCCCCTTGTCCTATTGTCCTCTTGTAAAAGGTCCCTCTGCAGCCTTCCTGTAGGCTCCTTTCAGGTATTGGAAGGTAGCTATAATGTTCCCCCAGAGTCTTCTCTTGTCCAGGCTGAATACCCCCAGCTCCCTCAACCTACCCTCATAGCAGAGGTGTCCCAATCCCTGAGCCATCTCTGTGGCCCTCCTCAGGCCTTGTTCCAGCAGATCTATGTCCCTCTTACAGTGGGGACACCAGAACTTGAGGCAGGATTGGAGGTGGGGTCTCAGCAGACAGAGCAAAGGGGGAGAATCCTCTCTCCTGCCCTGCTGGCCACACTCCCAGGATATGTTTGGCCTTCTGGGCTGCATGAGCTCACTGCTGGCTCATGGGGAACTTCTCATCTACCAACACCCCCAAGTCCTTCTCTTCAGGGCTACTCTCAGCCCACTCTGTACCCAGTTCATAGCTGTGCCTGAGATTGGACTGACCTAGGTGTAGAACACTGCACTTTGACTTGTGGATCCTCTATCCCCTTGGAATAATTCTGCTCACTAAAAGAAGTTTCTTGAGATACTCCAAAGGCCAATGTCCTCACCCAGAGCCACTTATGCCTACTGGGCCCTCGCCAAGGGAAATCAGGAGGATTTACTATCGGTGTCCAGGTCATTAGGACAAAACTTCAAATGCTCTTACTGGGGATACCAAGAACTCCTATGGAGCTTCAAGACAATCTTCTTCCACAGCCTTAGCAATAACATGTTTTCAGAAGCCTGCAATGCTACAGGTTTTATGAATTTTAATCTCAGATATAAAGCACTCAGCAGGAATAAGGAACCTTGCAGCTATAGATCAGAATTCAGTGCATGATCCTGTGTCTGCCCAAGGGATGGAACCTGAATGAACCTAATATTTACCCTTGTAGTACTGATTATATTAAGTTATGCTGAAAAAGGTGGATAATTCTGCATGCCTTTGGTCTGTGTTTCTGGTTGGCATTGGAGATTTCAGTAAGGCAAACATTAATCCTTTTTCTGTATGCAGCTGCTGAGAAAATAACCAGATTTATAGCACTGAAAGCATCAATTTGCCTAAGGCAGTGGCTTGCAGTTTTGAAATATTGCATTAACCCTCACTCCATGAAGAAAGTTTCAATGAATTAAGGAAAATATCCTCAAAGAAAAGAGAATGAATGTCCATGTAATTTTGGAAAGGCAGCTATCACTGAGCCTGGAGAAGAGGAGGCTCCAGGGAGACCTAATAGCAGCCCTCCAGTACCTGAAGAGGGCTACAAGAAGGCTGGAGAGAGACTGTTTGCAAAGGCCTGCAAGGACAGGACATCAGCCTACAGGGCTACAGACTAGAGCAGAGCAGACTTAGATTGGATGTGAGGAACAAGTTCTCCACCGTGAGAGTGGTGGAACATTGGAAGAGGTTGCCAAGGGAAGTGGTTGGGGCCCCATCCCTGGAGATATTCAAGGCGAGGGTGGACAGGGCTCTGGGCAACCCGATCCAGTTAAGGATGTCCCTGCTGACTACAGAGAGGCTGGACTGGATGACATTTGGAGGTTCCTTCTGTCCCAGACCATTCTATGATTGCCTCAGTAACCAGAGCAGTGGCACTGGGAAGTTACAGATGTCTTACCTATGCTCCCTGCAAGAAACATGACCATTATTTTTCAGTTGGGTGTAGGAGGTGGGGGAGGGGGAAGCTAACTCTCATAAGGTGTCCATGTAGCAGGACAACTGTACTGAGCTGACATGAGGTGTCTCAAAGGGTCCTGCATTTCAGGTCTTACAGCCTCCAGCTACAACCTTTCTTGAGGTATTTTGTTCTCAGACCAAACTTTGAGCTGTGAGCCCTGCAGAAAAGGGCAGTCTCAGGAAAGACCATCTGGTGTCCAGAAGGTGTAAATATCTGCTTGTCTTCTCCAAACATAATGCTTGGCAGAGATATATTACCCACAGGCACTCAAGACCACTTCTTGTCTGGCTGGTACATCCCTCCTTAGCTATAAAACAGTCATTCAAAAAAGAATATATCATTGAGGGGTTCTTGATGGTAACTATCTTCTACACTCTGGGTTTAAGACTTTATTACACTCAGATTAGTTAATTAGTGCCACTAACCAAAGGAGAATGGAGCCCAAATCCTGGAGGCAGTCTTTTGTCCCAGTGTGTTTCAGACTTCTTGTTTCTTCTTGCTCACCTGATTTCCCCTAAGAGAGCTAAATAAATACCTCCTTATAGGGCTGTCTAATAACACACAGCAGCTAAGCACTAACACTACCTGAATAATTAACTCACAGCATTCTTAAAGTTATACAGCAGCAAATGTAGATGACACAATAGCTCCATTGTTTTTCCTCCTTTCAAAGCCAGCATGAAGAGGCAGAGACTTCTGATGCCATGGTGTGCAGGAGAGCTTTTTCAAGGGGCACAGCAAGGCACATAAAGACGTGTTGAACATGGGCTATAAACACAAGAGCAAGAAGCCAGAATCAATGACAGACAGAGAACAGGTTGGAAGAAAGGCAACTTCCCAGACTCAGATTACAGGCCAGGATAAACAAAGACCTCAAAGAAATTAACAAATCAGGGTAAAACTGGGCAAGTATGTGTGTGTGTGTGTATATATATATATATATATATAGGGGGGGGTGTATTTTATTTTTTCTTCCAGTAAGTTCTATTTTGATGATGTTATTTTTTGTCTTTCCATTTCATAGCAGTTAAATCTTAGGAGGAGAATTTCACAGCCACATGCCCACCCTGCTGGATGAAATGATGCAAGTATTACCTGTAAATCAGGTGCTGTGGTTCTACTCAGACAGCCTTGCTGGCAGAGCCCTATTCCTTGGGAAATGTGTGCACAGAGCTTCTGAGAGCAAAGGAAAAGAGAGTGAGGAGATTCATAGGATACCAGGTTAGAAAGGACATCAAGCATCATGGATGACAGGGGAGTCTAGTTGGAGGCCTGTATCTAGTGGAGTCCCTCAGGGGTCAGTACTGGGACCAGAGCTGTTCAATATATTCATCAATGACCTGGATGAGGGCAGAGAGAGCACTGTCAGCAAGTTTGCTGATGGCACCAAACTGGGAGGAGTGGCTGACACAGGAGGGCTGTGCTGCCATCCAGCCTGACCTGGACAGGCTGAGAGCTGGGCAGGGAATAATGGAATAAAATTTGACAAGGGCAAGGGTAGAGTCTTGCACCTGGGAAAGAACAACCTCATGGAGCAGGATAGGTTGGGGACTGACCTGCTGGAGAGCAGGGAAGGGGAAAAGGACCTGGGAGCCCTGGTGGATGGGAAGTTGACCATGAGCCAGCAATGTGCTCTGGTGGCCAAGAAGGCCAATGGCAACCTGGGGTGGATTAGAAGGGCTGTGGTTAGTAGGCTGAGAAAGGTTCTCCTCTCCCTCTGCCCTGGTGAGGCTGCACATGGAATATTGTGTCCAGTTCTGGGCCCCTCAGCTAAAGAAGGACCTCAGGGAACTGCTTGAGAGATTCCAGCACAGAGCCACAAAGATGCTGAAGGCAGTGGAACATCTTCCTTATGAAGAGAGCCTGAGGGAGCTGAGGGCTCTGTAGCTTGGAGAGAAGGAGCCTGAGGGTGACCTCATTGCTGTTGCTAAAGCTGTGCAGGGTGAGTGCCCAGGGCTGGAGCCAGGCTCTGCTGGGGGATGCCCAATGCCAGCACAGGGGCAGTGGTGGAAGCTGAGGCAGAGGAAGTGCCATGGAAACAGGAGGAAGAATTTTGTCCCTGTGAGGCTGACAGAGCTCTGGAACAGGCTGCCCAGGGGTGTTGTGGAGTCTCCCTCTCTGGAAATATTCCAAACCCACCTGGATGTGTTCCTGTGTGATCTGCTCTAGGTGCTCCTGCTCTGGCAGGGGGGTTGGACTGGATGAGCTTTTGAGGTCCCTTCCAGCCCCTAACATTCTTAGTTTCATAGTTTCATAGTTTCAGTTAGGGTTGGAAGGGACCACAAGGATCAGCTAGTTCCAACCCCCCTGCCATGGGCAGGGACACCCCACACTAGATCAGCCTGGCCAGAGCCTCAGCCAGCCTGGGCTTAAACACCTCCAGGGACGGGGCCTCAACCACCTCCCTGGACAACCCATTCCAGGGCTTCACCACTCTCATGGGGAAGAACTTCCTCCTCACCTCCAGCCTGAATCTCCCCACCTCCAGCTTCATTCCATTCCCCCTAGTCCTATCACTCTCTGAGAGCCTGAGAAGTCCCTCCCCAGCCTTCTTGTAGCCCCCTTCAGATCCTGGAAGGCCACAATGAGGTCACCTCGGAGCCTTCTCTTCTCCAGACTGAACAGCCCCAACTCCCTCAGTCTGTCCTCACAGCAGAGGTGCTCCAGCCCTCTGCTCATCCTTGTGGCCCTTCTCTGGACACCTTCCAGCACCTCCAGATCCCTCTTGGAATAGGGGCTCCAGAACTGGAGGCAGTACTCCAGGTGGGGTCTCACCAGGGCTAAGTAGAGGCAGAGAATTCCCTCCCTTGCCCTGCTGGCCACACTTCTCCTGCTGCAGCCCAGGCTCTGATTGGCTTTCCGGGCTGCAAGTGCACCCTGAGAGCTCCTGTGAGCTTCTCCTCCCCCACCCCCAAGGCTCTCTCCTCAGGGCTGCTCTCCAGCCAGTCCCTGCCCAGCCTGGATTTGTGCCTGGGATTGCCTCGACCCCGATGCAGGACCCTGCCCTTGGTCTTGTTGAAGCTCCTGAGGTTGGCTTGTGCCCACCTCTCCAGCCTGTCCAGGTCCCTCTGGATGGATCCCTTCCCTCCAGCTGTCTGCTGCACCACACAGCTTGGTGTCATCAGCAAACCTTGCTGAGGGTGCACTCAGTGCCACTGTCCATGGCACCCACAAAGATGTTGAACAAGCCTGGTCCCAGGACTGATCCCTGAGGGACTCTGCTTGTCCCTGGCCTCCCCTGGGACATGGACCCATGGACAGCCACTCTTTGGGTGCAGCCATCAAGCCAGTTCTGTATCCATCTAGTGGTCCATCCATCAAACCCATGTGTCACCAGCTTGGAGACCAGGATGTGGTGTGGGACAGTGTCAAAGGCTTTGCTCAGGTCCAGGTAAACTACATCAGTTCTGTGTCTGTGATCACTTAGTCCAACCTTTCAGGTTAAGAATATAGTTTAAATGAGTTTGCCCAGCACCACGTCAAGCTGAGGCTTGAAACTGTCTAATGTAGGGGAATCCACTACCTCCCTTGGGAGTTTAGTCCAATGTCTATTAATTCAAATGGTGACTTTTTTTTTCTGTCATCCAGTCTGAATGTCCCTGTAGCAACTTGTACCCAGTACCCCTTGTCTTTATTATGAGACTCTTGGTACAAATCTCCCTCCTCATGAAAGTCACCCTTTATGTACTCGTACGTGGTTAGAATCATGCAATCACAGAATGGTCTGGGTTGGAAGGGACCTCCAAAGTGCAGCCTCACCTTGAATACATCCAGGGATGGGGCCCCAACCTCCCTGGGCAACCTGTTCCAGTGTTCCAGCGGCCTCATGGTGCAGAACTTGTTCCCCACATCCAATCTAAATCTGCTCTGCTCTGGTTTGAAGCCATTGTTGCTCATCCTGTCCCTGCAGGCCTTTGCAAACAGTCTCTCTGCAGCCTTCTTGTAGCCCCTGCAGGTACTGGCAGGCTGCTATTAGGTCTCCCTGGAGCCTTCTCTGTGTGTCAACTGGCACAAGAAGCTGTTGGAAGCTGTCATCATTGCTAACTACGGACAAGACTTCATTCTTCATCTAGATAGGTAAAGCCATGGTCTTAAAGATAAGTCACTCTGGCCAGCCAGCAATTATTGCTGTGACTGTCATATCAATGCTGCCTGACATCTGCAGTAAAAATTATAATCTGATTATTGACCAGATGGAAAATGTATCTCTTGTTCAAGCTGTCCGGGTGCATACCATGAGCTGCCAGGGAGACCTGCATTTACAGAGCCTTTAGAGCCGCAGGGAGAACGGCAGAGCTATTAGTACAGACCAAATTTAGGATAGAGCTGCACCTTATTAGACCTATGCCAGTGGTAACACTGCTGAGGACTCCACTTTTGCTACTCGTGCTACCACTTCCACTCCCACTCAGGGAATTAGCATTAAGAGTATGAATTACAGATGCCAGAAGGCAGTAAGATATTAAATGATGAAGGAAATTCTTGGCTCACTCAAAGCAGAAAGGAAAGAATGTAGAGAGGGTGTTTTTTTTCTGAAGTTTAATGCCAATTAGTAAAGCATGGTTGAGATTAATTGGGGAACTGAAATAGAATTAAACATTGCTATAGGTAATTACTATTATGGTTACTATTTACAACTTGGTTATGGCTAATAGGCAGTAAGACTGGTGGTCATTAGAAAGATAAGGTATAATTAGGTAATGTTAGATTATCTTAAGTACTGAGTGGCTGCCACAGGTCCCTTCTTAAAAGCGCCTGTCACTGCATTTTGGAATAGTTTGAATATAATACAATGCCATGAGAATAAAGCACAGTGTAATGAGAAAGGCAAGGAGCAGGTTCTAAAGACTGGATGAGACATTGCCTGCTAAGTTAACACCCTTCCCTTCACTGATCTGCTCCATGAAAGATAAGATTATTTTAATTACAGCTTATGAGAACAGACAGAAGTATTCACAATTAAAATTCACTCTCACTTCAGCCAGGTGCAGTTTGCTATATAAAACAGAGAATAACACTTGAGCTAAGCTTGTGTGACAAATACCAATCTGCTCTGCTGTATGTAAAATTCTTCATTCTGATTTTTTTCTAATATTTTCCCCTAGATAAGTGTTAAGGGTTGAATTAGATCCCTCCCTACCATTTATCTTTCAGTAAATCTGCCCCCAGAGAACAAATCCACCACACTCACAATTTGGAAGTAAAAATGGAATTGCATGACAACAGCCCCTAAGTCTACCAGTATAAATGCAACAAACCTGCATAAGATGTAGTCACAAATCTAGGCACAGTTCTGCAGCTCCCAAAGTTTCCCTTTCCACCTCCCTTACCCCCCCACTTAGGGAGAAAGGGCCCGAAGGAAGGCTCAGCCTCCCCCTCCCCCTTGTACCTCTTACAGAAACCAAACAGCAAAGGCCCAAGGTCAGAAGGAAGAGAGCACAGCCTGAACCCCAGCAGTGGAGCAGCAAGATCCAGCAGCCCAGAGCCAGGAGAGCTCAAACCAACTCTGCTGCAAGACAGAAGGTTTTCAGTACTGCAGAGGAATGATGTTAACCTATCTGCTGCTGTTACTCTTCAGACCAACTGAGTTAGATGGACTTAGTATTATCATAATGCAAACTCCGAGGAGTCCACCCCTCTGGATCTGTCCCAAACCCCAGGGAAATTCTGTTTAGGACTAAATTTTAGTTGCAAACTCTAACAATAAGGCTCTAATTCTTCAAGAAGTATTATACAGGAACAGAAGGATAAACTTCTGTTGAAAGGAAGATACTCCCTACAGAAAATTTTGTGAGCAATACCACCAACAAGGAAGATGAGCTTTTGAGGGCTTTTCTCTGTTTGTTTGTTTGTTTGTTTTAAGTATATTTAACCACAGAAGACAGCAGATGACTGCAAGCTGGAATTTGATATCAAAATAACCACTGCTAAAAAGAAATGCCTAGGGATGTTTTGTCAAGAATCAGTTTAGAACAGCTTTTCAAGAGTGCATACATGCACACATGTCTGCACAGGGTGCTTTGCACAGCTTCTGAAGACTGCCCCAAATGCTGACTGCAGGAGAGAAGGAAACCCCAAGTCAAACAAACAGCTGTACTGTAGGCTGCTGTGCAAGGTTGCTCTTTCTTCAAGCAAGCCCAAACTCCACTGCTGTTTCACTAGTAACCACAGCTCCGGAGCGCAGGTTGCTGAATGGCATTAAAGGTATCTCTGCATTCATGCTCTCAGGAGGGATTTCAGGATTAAACAGAGAACAAATCCACCACACTGGAGCTGGCTGCACTTATTTCTTACTCAATTGTTTCCTCTTCCTTTTGCTAGGTATCACTGGCACTCCTTTACAGGCTCTGTCTTGAAAAATAAAACATATCAAATCCATTAAAATTACTTTCTTGAACGGACCCAGGCAGAGCACCTCTTGCTGTGCTGGGAAAGACTCTCCTCCACATACATCTGACTGTGGTCTCACACGATTGGGATCTTTCACAGCATGTGCAGTATGCTGCAAAATGGTAGCTGAGTTCGGTGCCACCAGAGCTGAGATGCAAGATGAAAGCATTCCTGTGGGAATCTTGCTTCCAATTTCCCTTAGATTAAATTCAAAATCTCAAACTCAAATGTTATTCAGTAAGCTCAGGTTCTCCTTCATATTTATAGATCTCATCTCCTGTGGGATAAAAAATGACAGGCATCTGCTTTGGTGAAGTCAGATGTAATGAGAGCATGATGATAGGATTTGCATTCCTTCCTCATGCAAGAATTCAGACTTTGTGCAGAGGACTGACTAAATCCAGGAGAGGACAGTCTCTCTTCCTTGGTACAAAACCAGGTATGAGTGAGAGCAGAGGCTTGGTTTCATTTCACAGTCTAATATAAGAGCTCATTAGCTCAGAGATTTCAACTGTCCCAAAGACACAGCATTTGCACTGCCCTGCTTCCTTACACCTGTGGTTCCAGAACCACAGAATGTGTTTTTTAATCTTCATTCCTCCATCAAGGAGGTGGGAGAGGTTATTATCATGTTGCTAAGGGAAATGCATCATCCCCTCCTCAGAAGCCAGTGATACAGACTGACAGGATTCAGAGAGGTTTAGGGCTTGTAAACCAGTCACTCACAGCACTGCTGGAAAAATATTGCTCTCTCTTGGAGTGAGCCAGGGAGAAAAACCAGAAACTTACATTCTATATTACTTTTATTTCTACTTAAGGGCATTGGCTGTGAGATGTATTTGACTTTTTCCTGGTCTGGCCTCCCTTTTACTTGAATTCCAAATGAAAACGTTTCCCATTTCGAAAATTAACTGAAAATAAAAGATTAACTAATGCTTCCTGCCTTGCTTTTATTTCCTTTTTCCCCCAGTTTCTTCTAACACTTCTATTATAAAATACTACAGAAGGAGACTTCTAATATGAAGAAATACCTTCATATTTTTGTTAGAGCAACAATGACACTTCAAAGAAGTAATTTACAACCCATTTTGAGCTACACAGCACCATTTTCTTTAAACGTAAGCAAAGGCACTGTGGTGCATTTGTCTGAGTGCTCCTGATGCAAACAGAGCAGGGGTTGCTTACCACAGCTGAGAATTCAAGCAGGAGATTTCATTGGCACTATTTCAAGTTAGATTTTCTTACTTCTTACACCTTTATCTCAGCTAAGAAGCCTCTTCCTTTGTATGCAGTGCATCTTAGGGGTTTCCCAGGCATGGGGAGAAACAACAACTACCAAATATGCTTTAAAATGCTCAGAAGATTTTGACTGTGCATTTCCTGTGGCCTTCCCAAGAAAAAAAAGACACAACTCTGTACTCTAGTGGCACAACATTGCTCAGTTTCATCAAAATCTGATTGAGAGCTCCAGGTCTTGAGAACATGAAATCCCAAAAGAGGAATGGGAATCAGTGACAACAGATACTCATCTGTACCTCCACTGATGCAATTCCTCAGCAAGGACAGTCCTTAACCATCCTGCCAACAGGAGTGAGGGAATGAGCTGGCTGTCTGACAGGTGATGAACTGCAGGGCACAGCTCTCGCACAGACACACAGAATACTGGGGGGCAAAAGCCCAAAGCCAACGCTTGTTATGGGCTTGCCCGGGTGTGAAGGGAGCTGCTGTTTTCTACACTGGAGGCATGTGCAGGAGAGACACAACCTTTAAATCATAAACTTCATTAGTTCTGCTTTATCAGCTTTAATTCAGCATCATCACAAGCAGGGGGAAACACAACCAAACTGCTAACTTTTATCAGATGGTAGGCAAAACATGGCTGGGAAAGAAGCCATTTTAAAGGGGCTGCTCCCCTGAGCATAGCTGTGTTTATATTATGGCACACATTTGAGGCAAAGGTTGAAAAGTCCAACTTCCCTCTTCCTTCTCCCAGCAAACAACTGGTGAGGCAACCACTATGCCTGTGTGCACAGCACCACTCTGAGCGCCTGGATGGCCCCAGGAGACCTCTTCCAAGAGTCAGGCTGTGTTTAAGGCCCTTCTGTGTCCCAGGGCTGGTCACCATGAAGCCAGGTGAAACTGTGACACAAGGCCATTTGTTCCTTGCAGTGTAAAGCTTTGGAGGCTGCAGATCTTATCTCATAATTATTATTAAAATTAACTAAGATGAGAAGGCTGTGGCCTATGCTGGACTGATGTCAAAACCATCCTTCGACATGTCCTGTGCCTATGGGGTAACAAACCATGATTTCATTACAATGTGGACTTGAATTGCAGCACAAAGAGAAATCTGTTGATGAAAAATCACACAGAGGAATGGACACATTAAAATGCACCACAAGCAGATGAGGTGGATAAAAACACAGTGTATAGACCAGGTCACCTCAAAACCAATGCTGGCTTTTTCTAGGCCTTCTTGAGAAGTGCCTGGCCTACACAGATACACACAGCAACATCTGCGGAGAGCAGAGCTCTCTGAAGAAAAGGAAGCAGCAGTAACAGCATGTCACAGCAGAGCAGACAGCATGGCAAGGCAAACCCCACACACAGCATTGACTGAAAGTAGTGAAATGTACCTTGAAAAACAACGGCTCCTCGGGAAGAGGGCTAACAGGGAGGAGGTGGTGCTACTAGCTGGGCTCATGTCTGTGCTCTGAAAGAGAAGCACACAGGTGTTTGCATTTCCAGGCAAGCTCTGGGGACAGCTTGTGACAGTCTGGGAAACAACCAAACAAATGAGGGGAGGGAAGGGAAGGTTGGGAGGGGGAGGGGAGGGGAGGGGAGGGAGAGGAAGGGGGAGAAAGAGGGGGAGGGGAGGGAGTGGAGGGAGGGGAGGGAGGGGAGGGGGAGGGGAGGGGAGGGGAGGTGAGGGGAGGGTATGGGAGAGGAGAGGAGAGGAGAGGAGAGGAGAGAAGAAGGAGAGGAGAGGAGAGGAGAGGAGAGGAGAGGAGAGGAGAGAGAGGAGAGGAGAGGAGGAAGGGAGGAGAGGAGGAGAGGAGAGGAGAGGAGAGAGGAGGAGAGGAGAGGAGAGGAAGGAGAGAGAGGAGAGGAAGAGGAGAGGAGAGAGAGAGGAGAGGAGAGGAGAGGAGAGGAGAGGAGAGGAGAGGAGAGGAGAGGAGAGGAGAGGAAGGAGAGGAGAGGAGAGGAGAGGAGAGGAGAGGGGAGGAGAGGAAAGGGAGGAGGGAGAGGGAGGGGAGGGGAGGGGAGGGGAGGGGAGGGGAGGGGAGGGAGGGTAGGGAGGAGTTCAAAAATAACACTAAAATATTCAACAGAATCAGACTGACAAAGCAAATGCAATATGAAGGTATTCACCTTTAGTTACTAAAATTATTTCATTATTCCATAAGTACTCTGCCTTTTCTTACTTCAAATGAACTCTCCACTCAAAGACTGAATGCATGCAGAACTATGCAAGCACACTGTGCTAGAGACCACAAAAATGTGTTCATGCAGACAAGCAAGGATACACTTATTTTTTTAAGTTATTTGGTTTCAGATGGGAGGCCAATAGCTAAGTTAGAATGCCAAATGCACAGGAAAGCCATACATTGCAGGAAAGCATTTGGACCACAGTGCCAAAGAAAGATCCCTGTCACACAGTCAATATATCTCACAAACGAGCACTAACATAGGGAAAGAGCCATAAACAGCAGCGTGGCTAATGAACAAAAGCTGGCACACCACAGCAGACCTGTCCAGTCAAAACACTTGAATGACTGACCCAAGAGCTCACTCTTTTTTAGTCAGTATTTCAGCAATCTGTTGGCTGGCATGGTCATGTTTACAGACGCGACAGATAGGAGGTGTGGAAACTGAATCACTGGAATGATAACAATAATACAAGAACAAAATCTGGATTGAAAAACATACCTAACAGATACCAAGGCTGATGCTGTTGAAAACTAGAATACCTGGGACTCCTTGGGTCCTTAACCCCTCAAATGACAAAATCCACCACCAATCACAGAATCACAGAACTAACCAGGCTGGAAGAGATGACACCAAGTTGGGAGCAGTTGTTGCTCTGTTAGAGGGCAAAAGGGCTCTGCAGAGGGACCTCAACAGGCTGGACAGATGGGCAGAGTCCAACAGGATGGCATTCAACAAATCCAAGTGCCAGGTGCTGCACTTTGGCCACAACAACCCCATGCAGAGCTACAGGCTGGGGTCAGAGTGGCTGGAGAGCAGCCAGGCAGAGAGGGACCTGGGGGTGCTGATTGACAGCTGCCTAAACTGAGCCTGCAGTGTGCCAGGCCCAAGAAGGCCAAGGGCATCCTGGCCTGCATTAGGAATAGTGTGGCCAGCAGGAGCAGGGAGGTCATTGTGCCCCTGGACTCAGCACTGGTTAGGCCACAGCTTGAGTCCTGTGTCCAGTTCTGGGCCCCTCAGTTCAGGAAGGACATCGAGACACTTGAAGGTGTCCAGAGAAGGGCAACAAGGCTGGGGAGAGGCCTTGAGCACAGCCCTGTGAGGAGAGGCTGAGGGAGCTGGGGTTGCTTAGCCTGGAGAAGAGGAGGCTCGGGGAAGACCTCATTGCTCTCTCCAACTACCTGAAGGGAGGTTGTAGCCAGGAGGGAGTTGGTCTCTTCTCTCTAGCAACCAGCACCAGAACAAGGGGACACAGTCTCAAGCTGCACCAAGGGAAGTTTAGGCTGGAGGTGAGGAGAAAGTTCTTCACTGAGAGAGTTGTTCACCATTGGAATGTGCTGCCCAGGGAGGTGGTGGAGTCACCGTCCCTGGAGGTGTTCAAGAGGGGACTGGATGTGGCACTTGGTGCCATGGTCTAGTCATGAGGTCTGTGGTGACAGGTTGGACTCGATGATCTTTGAGGTCTCTTCCAACTTTGGTGATTCTTTGATTCTGTGATTCTGAGAACAGGGCACAATGACCTCCCTGCTCCTGCTGGCCACACTTTTCCTGATCCAGGCAAGATGCCATTGGCCTTCTTGGCCACCTGGGCACACTGCTGGCTCATGTTCAGCTGCTGTCAACAGTACCCCCAGGTCCCTTTCTGCCTGGCTGCTCTCCAGCCACTCTCACTCAGCCACCCAGCCTCTAGCACTGCATGGGGTTGTTGTGGCCAATGTGCAGAACCTGGCACTTAAGACCTGTTAAATCTCCTGCCCTTGGACTCTGCCCATCTCTCCAGCCTGTCAAGGTCCCTCTGCAGAGCCCTCCTACTCTCTAACAGATCAAGTCCTGCCTCCAGCTTGGTGTCATCTGCAAACTTAGTAATGGTGGACTCTATCTCCTTGTCCAGATCATCAATAAATATATTGAACAATATTGGGCCCAACACTGATCCACTAGTGCCTGGCCACCAACTGGATGTGGCACCATTCACCATCACTCCCTGATGAAACAGACACAGAAAAGTGATGGAGAATGTAAAAACACAAGTTTGCACAGCCTAGAAGTTAACTTCCTTTTCACACTGCAATGCAGAATGCTTTAATGAATTCAGCTTAAGCAAGTAACGAATTAGACATCCGGTTTCACATCCCTGTGAATCATAGCCTGTTCGATAAGCCCAAATCCTGCTCCACCCACCAAGTTCTAACAGTTCATTCATCACAAGATTTTTATGCAGAGATACCCTATTTTACTCAACCACCTGGTACAGGATGGAAACTGAAATGAAATTTGGGCTTGCAATCCTTATGTCCAATCTGAATACAGGGTACAGACCTCAGAGTCAACCCTACTGAGAAAATCACTTTGTTGAATGAGGTTCTTACCAGTTACACCACACTGAAACAAAAGACACTAGTTTCTTGCTAAGCAGAAGGGTGCAAGCAAGGGAGAAGAAGGGAAGTCGTGGCAGTTATTCCTGAGAGAAAGAAGGCCTCAGCAACTGAGAAGCTGTTGAAGAATAAGGGAGATTATAACACATCAGAAAGCCAATAGCTATGTTGAATCCATTGCTCCGTTATCCAGAAACATCAGTTTTAACAAAGACTTCTGCAACTGGATCATCAAGGAAACTGGCTGATTAACTTTACTAAAAGGAAGTGAAGTCTTGGATCAGACTCACAGAGACTTCCTCTGTGAGAACATTCTGCCTCCAAAGCCAACACCCCAGCTGAGGACAACTTCTCTTTGAAATAACCGAGAGGGAAAAAAGATCAGGTTGCTGCATTCCAACCAATCCAAGTGCCCTAATTTGCAATCAGAGCATGCAGGAAGGCAGTCCAATCTTCTAAGCACCGAAACAGTTGCAGTGTGCAGATCTGCAAAGCAGAGTGTACCTGCACACACAGGAGCTGCAAGCTCTTCAGTGCTACCAAGCCCTGTGAGGAGAGGCTGAGGGAGCTGGGGTTGCTTAGCCTGGAGAAGAGGAGGCTCAGGGGTGACCTCATTGCCCTCTACAACTACCTGAAGGGTGGTTGTAGCCAGGAAGGGGTTGGCCTCTTCTCTCTAGCAACCAGCACCAGAACAAGAGGACACAGTCTCAAGCTGTGCCAGGGAAGGTTTAGGCTGGAGGTGAGGAGAAAGTTCTTCAATGAGAGAGTTGTTCACCATTGGAATGTGCTGCCCAGGGAGGTGGTGGAGTCACCGTCCCTGGAGGTGCTCAAGAGGGGACTGATGTGCACTTGGTGCCATGGTCTAGTCATGGGGTCTGTAGTGACAGGTTGGACTTGTTGATCTTTGAGGTTTCTTCCAACCTTAGTGATACTGTGATACTGTGATACTGTGAATCTAAGGTTAAACAGCCCTGGGGATGCCAAAGTTGCTTTGACAAAACATCTCAGGGCCCATCTGCACAATGACCTCCGAAAAAATTGCTCTTCCATGATAGTGGACATGAGGCAGCCCAAGCAGAGTTAGTGTGAGGTTCTTGCACTCCTTCCTTCCTAGGTCTGGATGCCATGTGGATGTGGCACCATGCCTAAACTGCTGCAGGGAGGTAGGGTATATTTGTAGGGGCACTGTAACTACATAGTTTCTGGACTGCAAATGGTTTGAGTCTGGCTAGAGAGGAGCATTGGCAGAAGAGTCTGTGTCTGAATCCAGCTGTCCACTTACACATACCCTCAGTGTCCCCGCCAATAGCTTCAGTAATTTTCCTCTCTAAGAAATGCAGAGCAGCTTCTCTGCCAGTGTAAGTTAATTAAATGCAGTGGATCTAACAAAGTTTATTATAGTGGAGAATTAAGTGAGACAGCACCAAAAGTGTTTTTTTTTTTTTCTCAAGCTATTAAAAAACCACAACAACCAACTTTCCAAACTAATCACTGCTTTGAGAGCCACTGCCAGCCTGCCCTCCTGAAGGGACATACTAACAATCTCAGACAACATCACACCTCCCACCTAAATTCACCATCCACAGGGTATTTGTCATCATCATGCTTTGCAGGCTGAAGCTCCATATGCAAGGAATTCACCCAATAATAACTTTTTATTAGTTTACCTAACCAATCCTCACTACAAACAGCCCTGTGGGTCTGTTCTGAAGGCTGGCAGATTTTAGTTATTATTTAACCAGAAGATCCTACAGCATTAAGGTACTATCACACCTTTAAACTGGTAGATGTTAAACATCTTGCACCCATAATTATACATAAGAGACAAAATTAAGTAGGCTGGGCTAGCTCCTACTTTGCATACTTTGCCTTGCAACTATAACATTTTAAAACACATTTTTTTTCCACACAGTGATGACAGATTTGGGTTTTTGTGAGACTGAGCCTTTCCCTTGTGTTTGCTGAAAACCTCTGGAGGGCAGAGCATTTCAAAAGCTTAAATCACCTAAGCTCCCATTTAAAAATGACTGAAACCCTAGCAATTCAAGTGCAGCTTAGATAACGCCACCGCACCCATGCCGAAACCAACTCTGTAAGCTTTCATTTCAGTGCTTTTAGGTCATCATTTTTGAATTTGAAGCTGGCAGCCTCGCAGATGGATAGTATTAGAATTTTAATGGAATCAAAGAATCGTTAGGGTTGGGAGGAACCTCAAGGATCAGCCAGTTCCAACCCCCCTGCCATGGGCAGGGACTCCTCACACTACAGCAGGTTGCTCACAGCCACAGCCAGCCTGGCTGCAAACACCTCCAGGCATGAGGCTGCCACCACCTCCCTGGGCAACCTGGGCCAGGCTCTCACCACCCTCATGGGGAACAACTTCTTCCTCACATCCAATCTGAATCTACCCACTTCTAGTTTTGCTCCACCCCCCCCAGTCCTATCCCTCCCTGACACCCTCAAAAGTCCCTCTCCCCAGTCCTCCCTCTAGTCTTACTCAGATATCCCCTTCAGATACTGGGAAGGCCACAAGAAGTTCTCCTTGGAGCCTTCTCTTCTCCAGACTGAACACCCCAACTCTCTCAGTCTGTCTCCACAGCAGAGCAGCTCCAGCCCTCTGCTCACCCTCGTGGCCCTTCTCTGGACACCTTCCAGCACCTCCAGATCCTTCCTGGCACAGAGGCTCCAGACAATCCTATGATTGGTGATTCGTTAAGAACTGGGTTGGGCACCACGGAGTCACTGCTAGGCCATGCTGATCAGAGAATCACAGAATGCTAGGGGTTGAAGGGACCTTCAGAGATCATTGAGTGCAACCCCCCTACCAGGCAGGACCACTTAAGGAATGACAGAGGAATATATCCAGGTGGGTTCCTTGGAGAGCAATGCCAGAAATGTTTTGTTTCCTTCCACTTGAATGTAACTGCCTCAACCAGATGCTTGTAAAACCTGCATACTGATGTAAGTTGTCTAGCAGCAGATTAGAGAATGTAGTCGAGTCCTTCCAGCAATACAGAAGATCAAGTACACAATCAATGCACATAGCTAAAGCCATGCTCCCCTGAAAGCAATTGTCATCTTCCGTCTACTCTTTGAAGGAGAACAGATTCATCTCACCTCATAAACCAACAATTTTCTTTCTACAGACTCTTGTCTTTAATCAGACCTTCTCTAGGCAGAAACCTGTGTATCCAACTCTGTTAATTGTGCCATAAACCAGGGACAATCCACTGTATCTCCCCCCTGTCTGCAGCCATTTTAATTGCTACAACTGCTTCTCGACAAGGGTAAACACTGACACGAAATTTGGCAGCCACTGGCTTCCCTGGAGATCAGTATCACAATTTATTGATCTCAGAAGTTAATACTATGAAAACCTTCTGTGGATGTTAGAGCTAGAGATCAAATAAATCTTTACAATCACTATAGAAAAGACAATCTGTGTAGAACATAGCTTTTCCTATGCAGTAGTGTATGAGTGTTGAACCAACTGTTTGAGTTGCATCCTAAGTGATGCCACCAAGTATCATTTAATAATCTAGAAGCTGAGTAAAACTAGGAAACTAAAGCAGTGCAGTCAGCAAGCTCAGAAGTGACATTTGGATATATTGAGGGTAATCAAAGACCTGCAGGTGGATTTCTTAATGGGACTGCACAACATCTTTATGAAATAATGTGCTCAAATATTATTACCAGTGCACAGTGCTCCCCTACACACTGTCACAGCTTCTGTATTATTTAATATTATATATATTATTCAATGTCTATATTATTAACAGTCTCACAGGATGTTAGGGGTTGAAGGGACCTCTGGAGATCTTTGAGTCTGAGCCCCTGCCAGAGCAGGACCATAGAATCCAGCACAGGTCACACAGGAACACATCCAGCAGGGCTGGAAAGGCTCCAGAGAAGGAGACTCCACAACCTCTCTGAGCAGCCTGCTCCAGGGCTCGGGTCCCTCACGGTGAAGAAGCTTTTCCTCATGTTGAGGTGGAACTCCTGTGCGCAGTTTCCATCCATTGCCCCTTGTTCCATCCCAGGGTGCAACTGAGCAGAGCCTGTCCTGTCCCTTGCTTCCTGACCCCCAGCCCTCAGATACTGATAGTCATGATCAGATCCCTCTCAGTCGTCTTCCTCCAGACTAAACAGCCCCAGGGCTCTCAGCCTTTCCTCACAAGGCAGTGCTGCAGTCGCTTCAGCATCCTTGTAGCCCCCCTTGGACTCTCTCCAGCAGATCTGTACCTCCTGAGATGGGGAGCCCAGAATTAGATGCAATATTACAGGTGAGGTCTCACCATGGCAGAGTAGAGGGGGAGAGACCCCCTGGCTCTGCTGGACACACTCCTCTGAATGCAGCCCAGGACCCATTGGCCCTCCTGGCCCCCAGGGCACATTGCTGTCCCATGCAGAACTTGTCCCCAAACACTCCAGCTCCTTCTCCACAGGGTTGCTCTCCATCGATCACCTCCAGCCTGTACTGCTGCAGTGTATTGCTCCTTCCCAGAATGAGACTCTGCACTCATCCTTGTGGAACCTCATTAGGTTCCTCTCTGCCTAATTAGTTTCATAGTTTCATAGTTTCAGTCAGGGTTGAAGGGACCACAAGGATCATCTAGTTCCAACCCCCCTGCCATGGGCAGGGACACCCCACACTAGATCAGCCTGGCCAGAGCCTCATCCAGCCTGGGCTTAACACTTCGGGACAGGCCTCAACCACCTCCCTGGACAACCCATTCCAGGGCTTCACCACTCTCATGGGGAAAACTTCCTCCTCACCTCCAGCCTGAATCTCCCCACCTCCAGCTTCATTCCATTCCCCCTAGTCCTATCACTCCTGAGAGCCTGAGAAGTCCCTCCCCAGCCTTCTGCAGGCCCCCTTCAAATACTGGATTAAATGTTTAAATGTTAAATGTTATTTAATGTAATTAATGTAATTAATGTAATTAATAATGAGGTGGTTTTGTTGATCCATACACTTTCTGCAATACAACTGCTATAACAATTGAGCCAGAGAAAGAAAAATTAGTTCTATAAGAAAAAGTGGCAGGCACATGAAATGAGCTTTCATCTCCCACCTTCCACCAGCTTTGACTCGTTCTCCCCAACATTCTCAATCTTACTTACTGAGAATATACTTGCCTCCTTAGAATGTGTTTAGATCTGTTTTTTAACACCTGTGGCTATTTATAAATCCATTCCACGTGTCTTCTATTCCTGATCATCAGTTTATTAATTACTACTACCTGCAATTATCATCTGAAACATTTTAATGTTACATTCAGGCATTTGCCTGGTCCACGGCCTAGAGTTTACTGGTCCCATAGCTTAGAAGCCTGTGTGGATCTTGCATGTGTCCTGAGCTTTCACAGCTCCCATTGCAGGGCTGAACCGCAAAGTGCAGCTTATTCAGCGTCTTGCCTACCTCTTTGAACACCAGCATGTGAGCTGTGGACAGCCAAGGCAAGCTTTCCGTGGTTCAATTACCACTGATTGTCGACCAGCACTTAGTATCGGGCTAGACAGATTAGCCTCCGTTCCTCTCACAATGCAAACAAAGCGAATCACCTGAGCTGGGAAATGGCAGTGGGGAAATGTCATCTCAATTCATTTAAGATGCTGCTCTGTCCCTTAAGAGCATTTGCATGTCCAGCAGCATTTATTTTAGAGACTGAGTTTGCAGGAGCCCTGAGCAAACACCTGGCTCCAGCCTCCTTTCGGGAGGAATCTCGCCCAACATCCTTTACATGGCATCTGGTGCCGGGCAGGGGAACAGACCACACCAGCATGGTCAGAACCCCCCAGTGCCGAAGTTAAAGCTACTGACAGTGGTGGCAATACGGTGACACCTGGGACAAGTCTGAATGAGGACAATGGTTCATAATACTAATGAGCCATATTTTTTACATCAGACATAAGGGGCTCCAGTCTGATGTAGGTCATAGGCTGGGCTTGATGATCCCAGAGGTCTATTCCAGCCTCAATAATTCTGTGATTCTGTGATTTTCAGTCATAATTTGCTGTTCCATCGTCCAGTTGTTCTCTACCTTTGTTTTACCTGTAGCATCAAGAAGAACATTGCCAGACTTCCACACCGGTGCGTTAGTGTGAAGCTCTGATTTCTTTTCCTGTGCTTCTCAAAAGGATTCAGATGCCTTCAATTGCTATGCATTTCACTGAGATTGTAACAAGCCACTTTGCACTTTCTAATGTTGTGACTGCAATTATTCTCACTTCTTCATCAGTTCTCAGAAGGGTTTTTACAATTTCAGTCTGGAACCACTCCTGACAGGGTATTTTAACTTATTTAGATGCAGAGGCGTCATTCTCAAAGCTGTCTTGCCTTCTCAATAACAGCTCAAAGAGACATTCATAAGCCTCTCTGTATGTCTGCTGCTAAATCAAGGAGACAGACTTATTTATTTTTTTTCCTCACTGCAAGTATAGAAGCAATGACATTTAACAATCTGAAACACACATTCCCTGGCTGCACACTTCTTCTGTATGATGTTAGAAACAAAAGGCAAACATTTAGTAAGTCTTGCCATGTCATTTGCTTCACAGTGGTTTTAAGAGTAACATTTTTCATTGCCTTCATTGCCTTTGCATAATACAAGGCAACATTCAGCTCCTGAAATGTACAAACTCTGATTGCCACAGACACTGTCTTGAGCATGCCAATCTGCTGTTTTGTTTGGTTTAGGAGGCAGGTTCCAAAGTGCAGTTGGTCATGGCAGAACAAATATTCCTTGATTTGGCACATATGTGGTATGCTGAGTTTCTACCCTCAGGCAGCAGCTCTCATGATTAAAGGAAAGATAAACATGGGTAAGGTAGAAGGGAAATGTTAACTCCCTGGCAGAGGGTTCAGTAAGAAAGACCCCAATTGCCATTTGTTCTAGCTATTGTGTTCTTTTTCTCTTCTCAAGTCTATCCTCATTTCTCTTCCCACCAGCTCAAATCCAGACCTGTCAAGATTGTCTGCTCTTTCTAACTGTATATGCACAGCATCTTCTACTCACCCTATTTTCCACACCTGCGAGCCTTCCCACCTTTTCTCCAGCACTACTCCTGCTGTGCCACCCATCTGAACCTGCAAGCCTTCCCACCTCCTCTGCCTTTCTCCCTTCCTTTGGTCAACACTTGTCCCTTTCAGCCCTCACATATATATGCTGATATATACAATACAATACAATACACCAGGTTGAAAGAGACCTTCAAGATCATCGTGGCCAACCCATCAACCAATCCAACCCACCTAACCACTAACCCATGGCACCAAGCACCCCCTCAAGTCTCCTCCTGAACACCTCCAATGAAGGTGACTCCACCACCTCCCCGGTAGCCCATTCCAATGGGCAATCACTCTCTCTGTGTGGAAATTCTTCCTAACCTCCAGCCTAAACCTGCCCTGGTGCAGCCTGAGACTGTGTCCTCTTGTTCTGGTGCTGGCTGCCCGGGAGAAGAGACCAACCTCTGCCTGTCTACAACCTCCCTTCAGGTAGTTGTAGAGAGCAATAAGGTCACCCCTGAGTCTCCTCTTCTCCAGGCTAAGCAACCCCAGCTTCCCTCAGCCTTTCCTCATAGGCTTGTGTTCCAAACTTCGTTGCACTTCTCTGGACAGGTTCCAGCAAGACAACATCCTTCCTAAACTGAGGGGCCCAGAACTGGACACAGGACTCAAGGTGCATAAAAACGACATTAAATATATGTACTATAAATTGTATGTATGTATACATACATATATGTATAAAATATGAATGTGCATCTATTCAGATATAAAATACCTACACAAACATCAAACTGACTGAAAGCATCTCCTCAGGTTGTGGATGGGATGCAGGTGCCATAAAACTGGTGTTCTACAGCACAGCCGGTCAGATGCTGCACGTCCGCAAAAGTCATAGAGTCACAGAATGCTCTGGGTTGGGAGGAATCTTCAAAGGACACCTAGTTCAACCCCACTGCAGTCAGCAGGGGCATCCCCAACTAGATCAGGTTATCAGAGCCCCATCAAGCCTCACCCTCCATGTCTCCAAGGATGGGATCCACCACCTTCCTGGGCAATCTGTTCCAGTGTTGCAACACCCTCATAATAAGAACTTCTTCTAATGTCCAATCTAAATCACCCTTCTCCAGTGTAAAACTGTTGCCCTTCATTGTATTGATACAAGCCTTTGTAAACAGTTCCTCCCCAGCTTTCTTGTAGTCCCCCTTCAGGTACTGGAACATCTACTCTGCCCTCGTGAGGCTGCATCCGGAATACTGTGCCAAGTTCTGGGCCCCTCAGTTTAAGAAGGACCTCAGGGAACTGCTTGAAAGAGTCCAGCACAGCTCCCTTATAAGGACAGCCGAAGGAGCTGGGCTTTTTAGCTTGAAGCAGAGGAGCCTGAGGGGTGCCCTCATTCATGTTTATAAAGACATGAAGGGCAGTGTTGGGAAAGACGGATCCAGGCTCTGCTCAGTGATGTCCAATGATAGGACAAGTGGCACAAGCTGCAAGCTGGAGTAAGGAGGTTCTACATAACAGAAGGAAAATCTTTTTCCCTGTGAGGGTGCTGGAGCCCTAGAGCAGGCTGCCCAGAGAGGTTGTAGAGTCTCCTTTACTGGAGACATTCAAAACCCACCTGGTTGGGTTCCTATGTGACCGACTCTAGGTGATCCTGCTCTGGCTGAGGGGTGGGACTGAATGGTCTTTCGAGATCCCTTCCAGCCCCTAACCTTCTGTGATTCTATGTCTCTCCACAGCTTTCTCTTCTCTAGGCTGAACAGCCCCAGCTGTCTCAGTCTTCACAGGAGAGGTGCTCCAGCCCTCCTCTGGACCTTCTCCATCAGGCCTATGCCATTTTTGTGCTGAGGGCCACCGAGCTGGACACATGATATCCAGGGAGGTCTCCCCAGAGAGTAGAGTAGACCTCTAATCTGACACAGCTTCTCAGCTCCAGCTCTGTACAGCCTGGGCAGGCCAAAGTGGATTGCTTAAGAAACTGATGCAACTCGCACAGGAACAGAGAAGTCAAAAATTGCCTGCACTTAGGCATTGCATTATTGTTATTTCTAGAGCCCTCAGCTGAGCATTTTGGTTTTGGTTTGTGTTTCACAATGGAATTATATATTAATGTGCTGAGATATCTGAATAGCATTTACAAAAGCTATTAGCAATAAAAATATTAATTTTTCATTTATTTATGTCCAGGAATACAAATGAGTGTAATATCTTCCTACCCTTCAACTTAATAGCTAAATCAGAGAGATAAAATGAGCACACCTTTCACTTCATTTACTGCAGTAAAATATAAAGAGCTTTTCAATGAAAAGTGCTTTTAAAAAATGAACAAACCTGTTTTATTTGGAAGCACTGAACATGCACCTCCACTATCACATTATATATTTATTTTCCAGATAGGCATTTCTACAAGGGTTAAGGTACTGGCTCGATCATAATGTGAATAAATCAGTATTCCTTGAATAGCTGTGGTCAAACTATCAGAAATATATCAGCCAGAGTCAAGCAAATGAGGAGGGACATGTCCACCGCAACCCCCCAGGCTCACGTTACAGGCTTAGAGTTTATCCATATTCATGTTCTGCCACAGAGCATCTAGCATCCTGCCTTTTCTGCTGTCCGTCTCTCCACATTGCTCCACTGAATCTCTTTCATCTGCTTCTCTCCCTTCTTCTTGCATCCGCCACTACGGTTTTAGCTCTCAGCAGCTGCCACTGCTTGCAAGAATTGCTACAGGCTCAGTTATGTAAAAGAAGTGTCTCTTGGCGTTGTCACTGCCTCTTTCACTCCTCAGCACCACAGAACGTGATGGCAGGTGCTAACACCACTTGGCTGCTGCAGGGAGGCTGCGTGTTTTCACTGCATCAGCTGCTTCCAGAGGCAGGATTACACAGAGCAAACTGCCCGTGGTACCTTGCTCTAGGCTGAGCCATGACTCTGAGTAACAAGCAAAAGCTATCCCCCCAAATTCTCCTAACCCACCAGGAACTCCAGGAGACCTGGTATCTGAAAGGATTAAAATCAATACTCTAAGACATCATAGAATGTGCAGACAGCAGAAACA
>CM037643.1:43699261-43747180 GCA_015227895.2 Colaptes auratus | reverse complement strand
TCTGTGATTTGATAGCAGCTTTCTGCCTCTTGCAAAAGTAGCTTGAAGAGCTTATTGATAGATGCATTTTGTGTTCTTCTCACAAGCTACTACTGCTGCTAGGGTGCCCACGAGTCAAGCCATTACCGTATCTTAATGTGCTGATGCTCTGTGGGTGCCCTGCTACTCTGTAAAGGTAAATAGGGAGCTCACACAGCACCAAAGACAGTGGCAAAGCTGGGAGGTGTGAGATGTCACGTGATCTTTGTGGATCTTCTACAGTCTTACTTCTTACTCTGGCTTTCAAGAAACAGGAAACAATGATATTAAGAGCACACACAAAAACGAGCTCACTGTCCTGAAAGCTAGCAGATGATAGATGTGGTGAGAGTGTGGGTTTTCATTTGCAGATCTGGAGAGAGCAACAAAGGAAGTAATGGAAGGCCATAAATGTCTTCCTGTCAAATTCGTGGGCTTCCAGTCTTTAGCTTACAATTAAATTGTATTGTTAAATAGTTGTAGTGCAAACACCTGATGATCACAGCAGTAAATTGCCTGCATCTGGAGCTAATTGTTTTGTTTTAATTATCAGACTTATGATTTTTTGTTGTTGGCATTAACTTACACTTGTCATTCAGGATTTGGAGAAATGCACTTTGCCTGCTGAATCTCATTAAGATCCTCTACCTTTTGTCCCCATCATGCAAGCTTAGAGCTTTGATCTTCCTGTTAACACACAAAGCTCAGCATATGACAGAGAGGAGAACAGAGTATGAATCCCCCCTTAACCTCTTCCACAAGAAAGCAGAAAATATACAGATACAGAAAGTATAAATCTGTGAAACAGTATCTGGCTGGACTTGGAATACTCAATACAGTCTCCCTGGTGTGCCTGGTAAGCTCATGGAGCAGATCCTCCTGGAGCCACTGCTGAGCAGAAGGATAGAGCAGAGGTGACTGGCACCATCAGCAGGGCTTCACCAAGGGCAAATCCTGCCTGACAAACCTGGTGGCCTTCTGTGACAGGGTCCAACATCAACAGATGAAGCTGCTCACTGAGGTCATTGCCTGGCCCTGAGCAAAGCCTTCAGCACTTTCCTGCACCACATCCTGGTCTCCAGCTGGTGCAGGATGGGTTCCATGGATGGAGCATTCAGTGGATACAGAACTGGCTTGAGGGCTGCACCCAAGGTGGCTGTCAATGGTCCATGGCCAAGTGGAGGCCAGGGACAAGTGGAGTCCCTCAGGATCAGTACTGGGACCAGGCTTGTTGAACAATCTTTGTGGGTGGCATGGACAGTGCACTGAGGCACCTCAGCAATTCACTGATGACACCAAGCTGTGTGGTGCAGCTGACAGCTGGAGGGAAGGATCCATCCAGAGGGACCTGGACAGGCTGCAGAGATCTGAGCCCATGACAACCTCATGAGGTTCAACAAGACCAAGTGCAAGGTCCTGGCTGAGGTTAGGAAGAAAGTTCTACACAGAGAGAGTGATTGCCCATGGGATGGGCTGCCCTGGAGGTGGTGGAGTCACCTTCACTGGAGGTGTTCAGGAGGAGACTCGATGGGGTGCTTGGTGCCAGGTTTAGTTGATTAGGTTGTTGGATTGGTTGATGTGGATGCAATGATCTTGAAGGTCTCTTCCAACCTGGTGTATGTATGTATTGTATTGTATTGTTTGTTTTGTATTGTATTGTCCTGCAGCTGTGTTGGGGCAATGCCAGGCACTGTATACAGGCTGCGCAGGGACTTGCCTGAGAGAAGCCTTGAAGAAAAGGCCTTGGGGGTGCTGGTGAAGAGAAGCTCAACAGGAGCCAGCAGTGAGCACTTGCAGCCCAGAGAGCCTGGGCTGCAGCAAGAGAAGTGTGGCCAGCAGGGCCAGGGAAGGGATTCTCCCCCCTGCTCCACTCTGGTGACCACACCTGGAGTACTGCATCTAGTTCTGGAGCCCTGTCCAGGAAGGATCTGGAGGTGCTGAAGGTGTCCAGAGAAGGACAGTGAGGATGAGCAGAGGACTGGAGCTGCTCTTCTTGTGGAGACAGACTGAAACGGAGTTGGGGCTGTTCAGTCTGGACAGGAAAAGGCTCTGAGGAGACTTTCTTGTGGCCTTCCAGTATCTGAAGGGGGCTACAAGAAAGCTGGGAGGGCTTTTGAGGATGTCAGGGAGTGATAGGACTGGGGGGGATGGATCCACCTAGAAGTGGGGAGATTCAGATTGGATGTCAGGAATAAGTTGTTCCCCATGAGGGTGGTGAGAGACCGGTAGAGGCTGCCAGGGAGATGGTGGCAGCCTCATCCCTGATGGGTTTTGCAGCCAGGCTGGATTGGCTGTGAGCAGCCTGCTGTAGTGTGAGGTCCCCTGCCCATGGCAGGGGACTTGGAACTGGCTGAGCCTTGAGGTCCCTTCCAACCCTGACAGTTCTGTGATTCTGTACTGATGCTTTCTTACATCAGCATTAAGAAAGGAGTGAAGGAGGTCCAGGGGTAATGATTATCATTCACTTCAAATAAAGGGTGAGAAATCATGAAGCACAGGATTTGCTTTTTAAAACTGAAAATAATTGCACTACAGAACTACTTGTTACAGCAGGTACTGAAGTTAAAGTTTGGAGGGGAAAAGGCATTGCAAGCTTTCTTTTTTAAAGCAACACATCCATTCTGATTCTCGACTGATGCTCTTAAAATATGATGTTTGAAGTTGCATCTTTGACACACACTGTCCTGGGGAAGAAGGAATGCTTCAGTTCCAAATTTCATCACTTGGAGTGACCATTTTTAGCACTAGATGTCTTTAGCTATATTATATTGACATGCTGGTGTGGTGCCATTGGCTCAGTGATCATATAAAGTTCATCTTAAATGTTGCTCTGTAAATCAGTCCTGCTTTATATACGCTATCAGTATTCCTTTCTTTAGCAACAATGAGCTTTAGATACCTAAAAATACCCTAGGCAGCTACCCCTGCAGTGTAACAGTGTGACAGCAGCCCTTTGCATTCAGCAGAGCTTACACCATTTGCTGAGCTGAAGGTCTAGCCACACAGAACCGAGGTGCAGCTCTCTGCTGGAATATTTCTATATTAGAAACAAAAGAATTTGTATTTCTAAGCATTTTTGTCACTACCTGAATGTCACTTAAGCAGTTCATCCAAGTGTGTCACCTTCACTTTTGCCTCTGTTCCTTTTTATTATGTTACATAGCTCCCACCCCCCAAAAAAAATCCACTTCTATGTGAACATGCATCTTTCATTCCCCCCCCCTTCTTTTCACACTCTGTGCTGTGGAACTCATATCTCACAGGCTATGAAAAGCATTGCTGTGACATTAGCTTAGAAACCATGAGCAGTGTGTAAAGGGTGAAGCAATAACTTGCAAGAGGTCTCTCTTCTGAACACTCTGTAAACATTGTGGATTTCAGGTATTCCTGTAGCTGGTATACAAAAAAGAGTTGCTAGTAAAGAAACCCCGTGTTTGGTTATTCCGACAGAATTTAACACAGGTGACAACAAAGGTTCTGTTTTCAAGTGCTTTTGTTGGGTGCTCTTTGGACAGAAGGATTTGGGATTATTTTCTATCATTTCCTGATAAAAATGACAGCTGTAAATATGCTGCTAGTACAAAACCCGTTTGTTAGATAAGATCAGTATTCTGTAGTCCAAAATCTGATTTAACTAAGCTCCTATGCTAGTTCTGTTGCACAGAGCCTTGAAAGTTCAACAAGAGCAAGTGCAGAGGTCTGCACCTGGGCCAGAACAATCCCCACTATCAATCCAGACTGGGGAGGAGGTGATAGGAAGCAGCCCTGAGGAAAAGGACTTGGGGGTGCTGATGATGAGAAGCTGGACAGGAGCAGGCAGTGTGAGCTTGCAGCACAGATGCAAATCACAGCCTGGGCTGCATCAAAAGATTTGTTGCCAGCAGAGCCAGAGAGGTGATTCTGCCACTTTGCTCTGCTCTGCTGAGACCTCACCTGGTGTACTGTGTCCAACTCTGGAGACCTCAGTATAGGAAGCACATGGACCTGATGGAGAGGGTCCAGAGGAGGGTCATGAAAATGATGAGTGGGGGTTGGAGGCAGCTCTGCTACAAGGACAGCTGAGGGAGCTGGGGGTGTTCAGCCTGGAGAAGAGGAGCTCCAGGGAGACCTAAGAGAGTCTGCCAGTACCTGAAGGGGGCTACAGGAAGGCTGGAGAGAGACTGTTTGCAAAGGCCTGCAGGGACAGGACGAGGGACAATGGCTTCAACTAGAGCAGAGCAGATTGAGACTGGATGTTAGGAAGACTTCTTTACTATGAGGGTGGTGGAACACTGGAAGAGGTTGCCCAGGGAGGTGATTGAGGCCCCATCCTTAGATATTCAAGGAGGCTGGACAGGCTCTGGACAACTATATTCTAGTTGGGGATGTCCCTGCTAACTGCAGGGAGGTCAGAGTGGATGGCCTTCGGAGGTCCCTTCCAGCCTGGACCATTCTATGATTGTGTCAAATGATTCTGTGATTGAACTAAGCAAAATTCCCTCATACCATCTTTCTCAGGTTACTAGTGTTAGGCTTTAATGCTTCTTGCTTTGTTGGAAGACCTTCAGATCATGTGTCCCCTATCAACCAATCCACCAACCTAAACAACTAAACCATGCACCAGCACCCCATCAAGTCTCTCCTGAACACCTCCAGTGAGGGTGACTCCACCACCTCCCTGGGCAGCCCATCCAATGGGCAATCACTCTCGCTGGAGAACTTCTTCCCAGCCTCCAGCCTAAACTTCCCCTGCACAGCCTTCAACTGTGTCCTCTTGTGCGGTGCTGGCTGCCTGGGAGAAGAGACCAACCTCTGCCTGGCTACAACCTCCCTTCAGGGATTGGAGAGAGCAAGAAGGTCACCCCTCAGTCTCCTCTTCTCCAGGCTAAGCAACCCCACTCCCTCAGCCTCTCCTCACAGGCTGTGTTCCAAACCCCTCACCAACTTTGTTGCCCTTCTCTGGACCCCTTCCAGCAAGTCCTCCTTCCTAACCTGAGGGGCCCAGAACTGGACACAGGACCGGGTGGCCTACCCAGTGCAGTGCAGGGGCCGATTGACCTCCCTGCTCCTGCTGGCCACCTCTTCCTGATGCAGCCAGATCATGCCCTCTGGCCCTGGGCACACTCTGCAGCCTATCTGTTGGTGGCACCAGCTCATTTTCGTCTCTTTTCAGCCTTCGACCAGCACCCCCAGGTCCTCTCTGCCTGGCTGCTCTCAGCACTCTGACCCCAGCCTGTAGCACATGCCTGGGGTTGCTTTGCAATGTGCAGAACCTGGCACTTGGATGTGTTCATCTCCTGCCTGGCCTCTGCCCCTCTGTCCAGCCTGTCCAGGTCCCTCTAAAAGCCTCTCTGCCTCCAGCTCTCAACTAAGGCCTTTGACGCCATCCCCCACAGCAAACTCCTTGATGATCTTCGAGTCTCTTTCCAACCTTGGGATACTGGGTACTGTGTGATACGGGTGATACTGTGTGATACTGTGTTGATACTGTGAAACCTTCTCTGTTCATTTGTCTCCATTGGTCCCTTGGCTTATTGCTGTGCACCACCCAAAAAAGCTTGGCCCCCTCACTTGACCCCCACCCCTCAGCTATTGATAGACTTGATCAGATCCTGTTGCAAGAGGGGCTGGTACATAATCAAATGATTAACCAAGTCCAACTTTATTGCCCGGATCCACAGCTTATATAGCATCTCCGCTAAATATGCACAAGCGCCGGTTCTATTGGTCTCTGACTGAAGGCACATTAAATATCCGCCCACCTGCAATTAGGTCTGTACAATATCAAGGCTCTGTGTACATTCCCAGAAAACTCCCTTCCACTAGCTCTTCCTTTCCCATCCATATCTTACCTAGCTGTTCTTTGCCATCCATGTATCTTACAAACACACAGCTGCGAGACAGCTACGAGGCCATATGGCCTCGCTGCTTCAGCAAGGCAGCTAACTATGAGCGGTAAACAACAAATGGAGTAAGGCCTACACATTCTGCTCAAGCAGCTGTTCCACAGAGACATGTCCCTAGATTTAGCCATTCTACAACAGATCCCCTCTCAGCCTTCTCTAATCCAGACTAAACAGCCCCAGGGCTCTCAGTCTCTCTCTCACAGGGGAGATGCTCAAGTCCCTAAGCATCTTCTGGCTCTCCTTGGACTCTTTTCCAGCAGGTCTCTGTCTCTCTGAACTGGGGAGCCCAGACCTGGACACAGGATTGCAGTTGTGGTGTCAGCAGGGCAGAGTAAGTGGGAGCAGAACCTCCCCAGCCCTGCTGCCACACTTTTCTTGCTGCACCACCCCAGGATCCCTTGGCTCTCTTGGCCCCCAGGGCACATTGCTGTCCCATGCAGCACTTTGCTGCCCACCAGCACTCCAAGGTCTTTGTCCATGGAGCTGCTCTCCAGCAGGGCAGCCTCTAACCTGTCCTGGGGCCTGCTGTTATTCCTCCTCAGATACTGGACCCTGCACTTGTCCTGATTGAACTTCATGAGCTTTGCCTGCACCCAGCTCTCAGCCTGTCCAGATATTTAGTCTTAGAAGTTTATTATCATTTATTTGGTCATATGATGATAATTAGCATACACAGATATATATATGAATATACACTGATTATATGTGTGTGTATATATATACACACCAATTAGATATATGCTGATTATTATCTTTCAATATATATTTTTTATATATTAACCATATATACCTTGGAGACCAGTGAAGGGGGAGAAGGACTTGGGAGTCCTGGTGGATTAAAAGGTTGACCATGAGCCAGCAATGTGCTCTTGTGGCCAAAAAGACCAATGGCATCCTGGGGTGGATTAGAAGGGCTGTGGTTAGTGGGGTCAAGAGAGGTTCTCCATCTGCCCTGGTGAGGCCACATGTGGAAATATTGTGTCCAGTCCTGGACCCCTCAGTTCCAGTTCAAGAAAGGCCTCAGGAAGCTTCTTGAGAGAGTCCAGAGCAGAGCACAAAGATGCTGAAGGGAGTGGAACATCTTCCTTAGGAGCAGAGCCTGAGGGAGCTGAGGGCTCTGTAGCTTGGAGAGGAGGAGCCTGAGGGTGACCTCATTGCTGCTGCTAAAGCTGTGCAGGGTGAGTGCCCAGAGGCTGGAGCCAGCCTGCTGGGGATGCCCAATGCCAGCACAAGGGGCAGTGGTGGAAGCTGAGGCAGAGGAAGTGCCATGGAAACAGGAGGAAGAATTTTTCCCTGTGAGGGTGACAGAGCCCTGGAACAGGCTGTCCAGGGGGGTTGTGGAGTCTTCCTCTCTGAGATATTCAAGAGCTACCTGCTGTGTTCCTGTGTGATCTGCTCTAGGTGCTCCTGCTCTGGCAGGGGGTTGGACTGGATGAGCTTTTGCGTCCCTTCCAGCCCCTAATATTCTCTGATTCTACATCTTATTAGCAGTTAAAGATTTGGAGGTAGGCCATCACTCATGGAAGGAGTATTTTTGTGAAAAGTAGCTGATTTACAGTACTGAAATCCATCCCCCATCAAATCAGCAATAGAGCCTGAGGATGTGCTGCCATTGACACTCAGATTTGTATTTTATAATATGTACTTACAGATACATTGTAGTCTAGAGTGTGTGCATGGATGTATGTCCATGTACAACGATGCCAGGTAGGACTGCATAGACAGAAACCATTCTCTGCAACCACCCCCTTGTTTATAGTGTGTAAATAAGCTGTATAGGAAAATCCAAAGAAATTTAAATGTTCTGGGGGTAGAAATTATTTCTGCTTGTAGGCACTTACACAAAACATGTTTCAGCCTCCCTAACCAACTCTGGAATGGCCTACCTTGTGTATGGGCCCATTTGGATGGATGTCTGCATTTTTATTTGCATATCATGCCTTCCAGCAATAGTGAAATCCCAGAGTTTAAACTACAAACTTCACCAATTTCCTGCTCAATAGATCACTTTCTTGGCAGACATTTGCGGGTTCCTTAATGTGTATCATTAAATACACAGAAGTGGTGGTGGTGCTGAGTGAATGTCATTTATCTTTCTCATTTGGGGATCTTGGTGTGGCATCATTGTAGCTGTTTTTCAGCCTCCTCAGGCTGAAGTGTCGACAGTGGCTGGGGCTGGGTGCAGGAGTATTTGCTTAGCTAACTCTTCTTGTTAAGGCCTCTTCACGGACAGGTTATTGCTGTACCTGCATCAGTGTGCTTTGATGTGGCTGCAGCTGAAAGGGTGGAGATAAGGAGGACAGTCAGACTTTCTCCTGAAAAGGAATTAGGATTTGCTGAATATTATGGCTACGACATGAAGCTTTCGGGTATCGTGGTGCTTACCATCATCGGTATCTCTTTTGTCTGCTTAATACCAAGCACATGGGCGCGAGGAGACGGACACACAAAGTGGGAGTAGAGGTTGCACTGGCAGAGTTCTCCGTATTTAAACTGTGCAGACTGATTCCTCTCTGCTTTGGGAGCAAAGATCTGTATGTCTCAGAACGGCTGGGGGATTTTGCTGGCTGGCTGATGGCTTTGCCGTGGTTTAGAGACTCTGTGAGGCCTTCAGCTGCTTCTCTGCCATCACACAGGTCCAGTTAAAGGGCAGCAACCTCTTGAATACTAGGCAGACACACAACCCCAAATTCACTTTATTTTTTCTCAAATCATTGTCAGTCTGTAACAAATGAGAAAGCCCAGCTCCAGGTGGTGAGTTGGCTATCATTGCAGCACTCAGGCTGCTGAGCTGGGGTACACGGAGAGATTTCACAATGAGATGTACACCCCAGGTTGCACAGCAGTGATACTGTGAGTGATGAAAGCGCCCTTGAACAATCTGAATATAGATGCCTTGATTTCTGTGTTGAAGTGATAATCCATTCAAAGGCTTTTACAGTTAATTACATCTAAATGACTTGTATTGTATTAGGTTATTCCCTGAAAACCAGGACATATGCTAACAGACGAAACTAAGAGACAGAACCTCAAATTGGTTTATGATTCTCTGCCTAGCACAGCTGGGTAATAAAGCCATATTTCTTGCCCTGCTTGGCACAGATGTCATGCTGTATGCTCCTCAGAAGGGTTTTTTCTTTTCTTTATAACTCTTCATCTTTCAAATATAAGGTAATGGATTTTATCTGAGTCAAAGTTCCACCTGCGTGTCTTCTCTATTGAGGTCCCTCGTGGAAGACCTATGCTCCTCTTTCTCATTTCCATTAAATATTCTGATGAAAAATGAGAGGAGAGCAATTAAAGAATAAGTAAGAGGGGAAAAAAAGACTTAATGTCTTCAAGCTTTTATGTGTGCAGGGCTAAAACGATGTTTCTGCTCAACCACATTTCTTCTGCCTTTAGTACAAAGAGAAATAAGTAATTGCCTTGCTTGTAGAGTTGCTTTGTTCATTTTGCTCAGATGAATGGCTTGAATTTTTATAGAACCAGAACTTCTAAGAGTATCATTTTTCACTTCACCCTTTCTATTTTCTCAAATTGCAGGCATTTTGTATTGCCACATCTTACTCTGTTTATTCTTTCAGACTCTTGGTTTGCACGATTCAGTAGCTCTGCCGCATACCACGAGCGTGCTCTTAAATAACAATACCAGCAGGGCTGGGGGAGGCTGCTTCAGGAAGAGAAACTTCTGTCTTAGGGAAGTTTGAAGCTCTTCTGGTTACAGTTCCGTGTGCTTTTATTCCCTCCCCTGGAATGAATGTAGAGCTGGTATTTTAACTGCATAGTGTTGTGGCAATGATGTAATGAGCTGTAAAACTGCAAATTAGCACTGGATGGAACCCAGGCTCTGGTACAGTAGAGGGCTATTAGGAATCATTTGTTTGGACTCTGCAGGGAGGTTGCCAGATGTCCCTCTGTTTAAACAACCCCCAGTGATTAACCCCTGAAACGGAACTCCCTGGAGCTAAGGAAAGCTCTCAGCACCAGGTTACACAGACTGCAGGAAGTTCTGGGAGAGAAAAGATGCCACTCTACAGAAGTAAAGGTCCAGCAATGGGTGATGAGCTCTTATTGCCAGGCTAGGTCATGACGCAGTCCAAACCAATCAAGCAAAGCAGTTGTCTGCTCTGCTCTCTGGGCAAGCACAGCAAGATGGGTACTGCTTGCTAAAGTGATGGAGGGTGATTCTGAACACATCACAACTTCATCTGAATTTCGGTAGCCTGCCTTTGTGTATGGTATGATTAACACAGCTAAGTGCATGTATTCATGCACACCAAATGTACCTGAGTCCTTCCTACAGACTAGAAATACAATCTGACTTGATGCAGAGATTGTGCTTAAAATCACAGAATCACAGACATATTCAGGTTGGAACAGACCCTCAGGATCACCAAGTGCAGCCATGAACCCTACTCTACAAGGCTCACCCCTAAACCATAGCCCCAAGCACCACATCCACACCACCTTGAAACACAGCCAGGCTTGGGGACTCCACCACCTCCCTGGGCAGCACATTCCAATCCCTGACCACTCTGGCTGGGAAAAAAATCTTCCTACTGTCCAGTCTGACCCTGCCCTGCTGCAGATTGAGGCTGTTCCCTCTTGACCTATTGCTAATTACCTGTGAGAAGAGACCAGCACCAGCTTCAAAGAAGTATCATAATGCAGAGCTAGGAGTGCTGCTGGTGTAAAGTGATTAAGCCTAGCAAAACTTAAGATTTGGTTCTTGACCTGGATCACTAAATGAAGAAAATCTCTGTATAAGGACAGTTTAAACCAAGAATTAATAAATCACCAACTCTTTTTAGCATTTTGTAGAGTTAAGACCTTTCTTTCTCCTGTAAGATTTCTCCTGTAAGATTGTATTTTATGCTTTTAAAAATACAACTGAAAATAGTATCATGGATGATCCTTGTGGTCCCTTCCAACCCCCTGCCATGGGCAGGGACACCCCACACTAGATCAGCCTGGCCAGAGCCTCATCCAGCCACCTCCAGGGACAGGGCCTCAACCACCTCCCTGGACAACCCATTCCAGGGCTTCACCACTCTCATGGTGAAGAACTTCCTCCTCACATCTAGGCTGAATCTCCCCACCTCCAGCTTCATTCCTTCATTCATTCGCTAATTCATTCATTCATTCATGAACAGCTAATGCAGTCTACCCTATCTTTGCCCAGTATCAGTAGCTGCTGACTAGAGATGGGCTCAGAATGCATCAGCGGGAGATCCACAGCATACCATTGAGCAGCTGTTAGCACTGGCTTCCCTCTCAGCGCAGCTGAGTAATTCCCCTTAAGTACTGTGTGTCTGCCCCTTCCTTGCAAGTGGGCTTTCATCTGGAAATGTTGTCTGCATGATGTATTTTAGTCACAGTATCACAGAAATACAGAATATTAGAGGTTGGAAAGGAGCTGCAGAGACCATCCAGTCCAACCCCCCTGCCAGAGCAGCATCACCCAGGGCAGTCTGCACAGGAATGCATCCAGGGCGGGGTTGGAAAGGCTCCAGAGAAGGAGGCTCCACAACCTCTCTGGGCAGCCTGCTCCAGGGCTCTGGCACCCTCACTCTAAAGAAGTTTCTCCTCCTGTTGAGCTGAAACCTTCTCTGTTCAAGTTTGTCTCCATTGTTCCTTGGCTTATTGCTGTGCACCACCCCAAAGAGCTTGGCCCCCTCCACTTGACCCCAACCCCTCGGGCATTGATCAGATCCCCTCTCAGCCTTCTCCTCTCCCGACTAAACAGCTCCAGGACTCTCAGTCTCTCTTCACATGGGAGATGCTCAAGGTCCCAAATCTCTGTTGGACTCTCTCCAGCAGGTCTCTGTCTCTCTGGAACTGGGGAGCCCAGACCTGGGCACAGCATTGCAGGTGTGGTCTTAGCAGGGCATGTTAGAATGGGAGAACCTTCCTAGACCTGCTGGCCACACTTTTCTTGAGGCATCATTCAATAAGAATATGCTAGAATACTTCTGCCCTGTTTTCTCATTTTATCCTCCCCCCTGTTTCTCATTTTTCTTGCTGCACCCCAGGATCCCATTGGCTCTCTTGGCCCCCAGGGCACATTGCTGTCCCATGCAGAATTTGCTGCCCACCAGCACTCCAAGGACTTGCTCCATGGAGCTGCTTTCCAGCAGGGCAGCCTCTAACCTGTCCTAGTGCATGTTGAGGTAGCTTTTTTGAGTGAGTGAAAATAAGCACCTTTCATTTGCTGTATCTACAGTGCAAATGCTGCTACAGTGAAAGTTATCTGCATCCCAAGATGAATAATGTTTGCAAAATGCCTTTTTATGGAACAGGAACTACTGTGCAGCCTTTGAGAAGGCACAAAGGCAATGCAAACATGTTCCTGCTGCTTTTCCCTAAGGTGAGCAGTCAGTTCCACCTGTATCAAAGGAAAGCATAACTGTGTATGCATTTCTTCTTTTGTGGCAGTTGTTAGGAGAGTCTGTCCCACTGTTTGTGTCTGCAGTCCCCCGTGCTGCACAGGCTTTCTTTCTGGGCATTCTAGAGGTCATGAGTGGCAGGAACTTGGGCCCAAGCTCAGCTGACATTCTGACTCTGATCTCGCCTGATTAGGGAAATATTTCAGTTTCAAATTTGGCATGTGCTGTAGGCTACAAGGAAAACTAGGGCACAGATTCCCAGAGGGTGGGGGGTTTGAATTGGATGTGTGTTCAAATGTGTGCTTATGTAACTGTGACAATGCTAAATCACAAACCCAACGCTTTGGACTGATACAAAGGCAAAAGAAGACATCACTCTTTGATTTTGTTTTCATTTCCCCCACCAATCTCGGACTCCTGATGCAAACATACTGTATTCACAAAATATTGTTGTATTTTTCCATGCCTAGAGGTCAGGTCACAACAAAGTTTGCAAAATGCTTTGTGACTTGTGGAGGTTTTGAACCCAGCACAGCCAGGTGCGAAATTTCCGCAGCGGCCCTGAGATCTGATGCTGGACAGCACAACTGAAGGCAGGGCAGGTGCTTCGACAGAGAGGTGGTGCTCTGTCTTATCAACATTATTATCACAGTATCACAGTGCATTAGAGGTTGAAAGGGACCTCCAGAGATCATCCAGTCCAACCCCTCTGCCAGAGCAGCATCACCCAGGGCAGTCTGCACAGGAACGCTTCCAGGGGAGGTTGGGAAGTCTCCAGAGAAGAGGGCTCCACAACCTCTCAGGGCAGCTGCTCCAGGGCTCTGGCACCCTCACTGTAAAAGAAGTTTCTCCTCATACTGAGCTGAAACCTTTTCTGTTCAAGTTTGTATCCATTGTTTCTTGGCTTATTACTGTGCACCACCCAAAAGAGCTTGGCCACCTCCACTTGACTCCCATGTCCTCAGCTATTGATAGACATTGATCAGATCCCCTCAGTCTTCTCTTCTGCAGACTGCACAAGATGATGATTTAATGACTCTGGATGCACACTAATAGTTTTTTCTCATAAACAATTGATTGAGGGGTGGTGTGTAATTCTATGTAGTAACTTAGATGCTTGAACTACTGTTTACATTCTATTTAGTGTAAATAATTGCTTAGTAGAAGGTAGCTTTCAGCTAACAGCTGCTTGCGTCCTTTGGTGAAGATTCCTCTGGAGGAGTTTAGTGACAGATGTTAGTACTGAAAGCTGACCGAAACAAAAGCAAAGCAAAAGAGCCAAACACAAGAGGTGTGTTTGTTACAGAACATAATCATCAGGCTGTTCAGCTCATCCCTACTTAAATGATTGGCAGCTTAACTAATTAGTCTAATTACTTTGGTGACAGATTGAGAGAGTTGGGCTTGTTCAGTCTGGAGAAGAGAAGGCTCCAAGGAGACCTTCTTGTGGCCTTCCAGTATCTGAAGGGGGCTCCAAGTAAGATGGGGAGGGACTTTTGAGGGTGTCAGGGAGTGATAGGACTGGGGGGAATGGAGCAAAACTAGAAATGAGTAGGTTCAGATTGGATGTTAGGAAGAAGTTCTTCCCCATGAGGGTGGTGAGAGACCGGTAGAGGCTGCCAGGGAGGTGGTGGCAGCCTCATCCCTGAGGGTTTTTGCAGCCAGGCTGGATGTGGCTGTGAGCAGCCTGCTGTAGTGTGAGGGGTCTCTGCCCATGGCCAGGTTGGAACTGGCTGATTCTTGAGGTCCATTCCAACCCTGACAATTCTGTGGTTCTATGATTTTTATGATTCCTTTCCTTGGAAAGTTCTGGGAAATGGGGCTGCCTTTGTCATGAGTAATGGTCCTTTGCTTCCTTCAGCTGGCTATCCAGGGACAATGATACATGGGAAACATACAGCAAATACTATATAGCTTCATCTTCCTGCAGCACTAATGCTCACAGAGGGGTTTTTCCAGCCTGTTGGAGGAAAAAACAAGCTTGAAGTCACAAGCCATCAGCCTGTACTGGAAGAAGTTAGAAACAACTGTCCTGCAATCTCATTTTACAATGAAATCCACATCAAATGCTTTCCCAAGCACCAAACCCCCATCAACACCAAGACTGAAGTATGTCTTCCTTTCTAGTTTCTAAGCTCTGACACAGTCTTCAGGTGACAAGGTGGCATGCCATTGTGTTATGCTCTCAGTGTCACAAGGGAAAGGACATAAGGGATGGGAAAGCAGACTGTAATGCCTCTTCCAGAGGGAAACAGAAATTATTCATAATAAAAGCAAAATGCAAAAAGCTTCAGCAAGCATAATTCAAGAGTCTGTCCTGATTCCACAGGAATTTACAGGGGGTTTAAACTTTACTCATGTAAGTTATTTTCCAGCTACACTGGAATAATGGCTTCCTTTTCCATGGCCATCTCTCTCTCCGTGTCTTGGGGAAGCACCAAGAGAGAGAGGGAGCTGGAGGTGAGGCAGCTCAGTGCAGCAAGCATGGGCACACAAAGGCACTCAGTAGCGTAGAAGGAGGAGCAAAGTGCACTGATGTTACCCTGGTGGCTCCTGCAAAAATGCTAACAGCCATCTACTGCAACCCACGACCTTTGACGTTACTCTGGCACTCGTCTGCATAAAGAGCAATCCCTTTAGCCTGCCAGGCTTCCTGGTGCTCCTCCACCTCTTTGACTGGCTACAGAGTGTAATTGACCTACCGGAGATCAGCTTCATGGCCAAGGACCTGGGAGTCCGAGTGGATGAGTTCATCACAAGCCAGCAATGTGCTCTTGTGGCCAAGAAAGCAAATCAGATTATGGGGAACATTAAGAAGACTGTGGCCAACAAGTCAAGGGTGGTTCTCCTCCCCCTCTGCTCTGCCCTAGATGTCTGAGGTGACACCTGGAGTATTGTGTCTAGTTCTGGGTTCCCCGGTTCAAGAGAGAGAGGAAACTACTGGAAGAAGTCCAGCAAAGAGCTACAAGGGTGATGAAGTGACTAGAGCATCTCTCTTACAAGAAAAGGCTGAGTGCTGTGTTTGTTCAGCCTGGAGAAGTAAAAGACTGAGAGGGATCTTATCAATGCTTATAAATACCTAGAGGGCGGGGATCAGGAGAATCTAGCCAGGCTGCTTCCGGTGGTGCCCAGTGAGAGCACAAGTGGCAATGGATACAAACTGGAACACATGAAGTTCCAACTAATCATAAGGGAAAACTTTACTTTGAGGGTGGTGGAGTACTGAGCCAAGCTGCCCAAGAGGCTGTGGAGTCTTCTTCTCTGGAGACTCAAAACTCACCTGGACACATTGCTGGGCAAGCTGATCCAGGAGAACCTGCTTTAGCAGGGTGCTAGGGCTAGATGGTTCCCAGGAGTCCCTTCCACCCCTACCATTCTGCAATTCTGTGATGTACAATTTCAGAGATGAGTTTATTATGGGAGAATTTGGAAAGCTTTAATAAAAGAAGATTGATTTAATGGAAAGTTTGATTCAAGCTTAAATATGGGGATAGCTACTGCTGCATTATACAATTAAGATGGATAATGGATAAAGCAGTACTGAGAAAAATGCAGAAGGGCTCTGTAAAAAGTCAGCTCAATATTAATGTTGAAATAAAATCTAAATCCCTCTGAATTACTTGAAAAGATAGGAAACATCATTATGGAAAGGAGATAAATCTAAATAATAAGGATATATTAAAATGCAGTGAAGCTGTCTTGATTAATTCTTCCAACACTGACAGTTTTATGATGCATGTTTAATCAAAATAGCATGGTTTGGGCTTGTTTTGTTTTTAAATATTGGGTTATTTGACTTGAAACAATAGATCACATTCAAGTCTTGTCATAATATTCTTCCTCCCTGCAAGTACACCATGAGTACCTTGGAAGACAGAAGATTTCAGCCATCAAGTTGTCTAACGACCAAAGTAACAGCCCAGTTTCTGTATCGACATCAGTAAGATGTCCTTAAATGAGTAAAGTAAGGAAAAGAACCATTGTCTCCATACTGCTCCCATCAGAGCAAACCTACAGACTTGTTTAGAATCACAGAATTGACAGGGTTGGAAGGGACCTCAAGGATCAGCCAGTTCCAACCTGGCCATGGGCAGGGACATCTCACACTGCAGCAGGTTGCTCACAGCCACCTCCAGCCTGGCTGGAAAACCCTCAGGGATGAGGCTGCCACCACCTCCCTGGGCAACCTGTGCCAGGCTCTCACCACCCTCATGGGGAACAACTTCTTCCTAACATCCAATCTGAATCTCCCAATTTCTAGTTTTGCTCCATTCCCCCAGTCCTATCCCTCCCTGACACCCTCAAAAGTCCCTCCCCAGCTTTCTTGTGACCTTACTGGAAGGTCACAAGAAGGTCTCCTCAGAACCCTTTCCTCTCCAGACTGAACAGCTCCAACTCTCTCAGTCTGTCTCTACAGCAGAGGTGCTTCAGGAGGAGAATCCCCTCCCTGGCCCTGCTGGCCACACTTCTCTTGCTGCAGCCCAGGCTCTGCTTGGTTTCTGGGCTGCAAGTGCTCACTGCTGGTCCTGTTGAGCTTCTCATCCCCCAGCGCCCCCAAAGCCTTTTCTTCAGTGCTGCTCTCAAGCCAGTCCCTGCCCAGCCTGTGTTAGTGCTGGGATTGCCCTGACCCAGCTGCATGGAGGTGTTTTGCTCAGTTTGGCCAAGATGCATTTGATGAGAGCTCTTAGATTTTTCTCACCTTCCTTCTTGAAGGGCTTTGTAAAACGACTTTTAGGGCACTAAGTGTGAAATACATTGCATTTACTCTCTTGATTTTCTCTTTTATATGGAAGGATAAAAGAATTTATCCCCAGTATATAAATTCCATGATCTGGCTACAATCTAAATGAAAGTCTGTTCTGCAGAGTACTAAAGCAGGCTGATTTTCTCAATCCTCATGAATGCTTTGTTTTAAGCTGTTATTTTCCTTTCTTCATGGAGTATTTTACATTTGACTAAACAATGTACTTAAAAAAAATTAGATGTAGCTCTTGCCATGATTTTGTCTTTGGTTTTCCTCTTAAATTGGAGAAAAATAGCTGAGGTCATTGCACTTGACTAAGAAACACTGCAGAAGAGGTTTAAATGCAGTGTACAGTCTTATGATTTGAGCAGGAGAGGACAGGCTGTGATATTAAAACCAAAGTGAAAAAGAAGAAAAGCCAACTTCCAGATGCCTGAATCTGGGCAAGAGCTGAAAGGAGAGCCAGCCCTTCAGCGTGCTGCTAAAACCTGCTGCAGGAATCATATAACCAAGTGCAGTGAGCTGACAAAATAGAGAAGTGAAGTGCAATGGTCTGCAGAGCGCTAAGAGGTAGTTTAAGTGTTATAGATTTGAGTTTTGTTGAAGTTTTTAGCATGCAATAAAGACAGACCCTCTGAATGGGGTATTTTTATGCCGTCTTTGGCAAGTAGAGCTACTCTTCCTGGGACAGTACCTAACCAGACTTCAGTGTCTGAGTCCCTTCTCCAACCATGGATTATGTGATGTAGGAATAACTACAGACAGCAGAGAGAATAAGTTGGTCACTCCAACTAATTTAAGTGGTAGAGTACACTTGTCAGTTTACATTCACTGACCCTTGATTCTCTTCCTCCAGTTTCTATGCAAATAAAAATACTACTTCAATATTGTACAACATGAAGAATTTTCTCAGCTCTTGAGAATCACAGATAAGGAGAGACTAACCACAGGCTCACAGTCCAAGCCCCCTGCCAGAGCAGGACCAGAGAATCCAGCACAGGTCACACAGGAACACATCCAGACAGGGCTGGAAAGGCTCCAGAGAAGGAGACTCCACAACCTCACTGGGCAGCCTGTTCCAGAGCTCTGGGACCCTCACAGTGAAGTTCTTCCTCAGGTTGAGGTGGAACCTCCTGTGCTGTGGTTTCCATCCATTGCCCCTTGTCCTGTCCCAGGGCACAAATGAGCAGAGGCTGTCCCTGTCCCTTCCTTCCTGACCCCCAGCCCTCAGCTACTGACAGACATTGATCAGATCCCTCTCAGTCTTCTCTTCTCCAGACTAAACAGCCCCAGGGCTCTCAGCCTCTCCTCACCAGGCAGTGCTCCAGGCCCTTCAGCATCCTTGTAGCCCTCCCTTGGACTCTCTCCAGTAGATCCCTGTCCCTCTTGACCTGGGGAGCCCAGACCTGGATGAATGAAGTGACCTAGTTCATCTCTCTAAAGACATGAGGTTTACTGGTAGATGGTTGAATGTATTGTTGTTCCTTGCTCTACTTTGGTACTGAGATTTAATCCCAAATGAGTCTAATCCTTTCCTCAACAATGACATTTTAATGACTCATGGGAAGTCTTTATATTTCATCTACTTGCTTACTAGTGTTAGCATTCAACTGGCTGAACTTGGCCTTTCACAGACAAATGGCAGAAGTCCCAGCTAAGCAATGACCTCTCCAAACAATCCAGTCAGTGGTGAGAGGAAAAGCAAGAGGTTGGGCATTATTTCTATCTGGGCGCAGTGACTGGAATGAGGAGCAGCAGGTCAAGGTCAGGAACTGTTTTAGACCAGGGTAGGAAATTTAGAGACTTTTGATTGACACCTCACAAAAGGTGTTTGACTGAAAGAAAAAAGATGCTGGTAAACATTGGTGGGGGAGAAGGGCAAGGACCTGCCATCATATGCTCTATCCTGACAGTCAATAATCATGCATGGTAGTTTCTCGGACAAAAAGCTCTGCTGCTGGGTTTGTGAAAATGAGTTTCTGCATTAGTATGGCAGTCTTTTTTTAAGCTGTGTGCAAGTAAACAGAAGGGTAGGTGATGGTGGACAGAAAGCTGGACTTGAGACAGCAATGTGCACTTGCAGCCCAGGCAGCCAGCAGCATCCTGGGCTGCACCAAAAGCAGCCTGGCCAGAGATGGAGAGAGGAGATTCTGACCCTCTGCTCTGCTGAGACCACCTAGAGTCCAGCCCTGGGGCCCTCAATACAGGCAGGACATGGACCTGATGGAGCAGGTCCAGAAGAGGGCCAGAAAAACGATCAGGGGGGTGGAGCAGCTCTGCTATGAGGACAGGCTGAGGGAACTGGGGGTGTTCAGGGTGGTGGAGAATGGAAGGCTCTGGGGGACACCTAGCAGGAGCCTTGCTGTACCTGAAGTGGGCTACAAAAAGGGTGGAGAGGGACAGTTTACAAGGGTATGCAGCAAGAGGGTATGCAGCAACATACAGGACAAGGGGTAATGATTTTAAACTAGAGAAAGGTAGATTTAGGTTGGCGATTAGGAAGAATTTATTTACTATGAGGGTGGCAGAACATTGAAACAGGTTGCCCAGGGAGGTGGTCAAGACACTGTCCCTGGAGACATTCAAAGTCAGTCTTGAGGGGACTGAGCATCCTGATCTAGTGGTAATGTCCCTGCTTACTGCAGGAGGGTTAGACCAGCTGCTCAATAGAGGCCCTTAAAGCAGTGCATTCTGTCATTCTGTAATGGTCCCTCCAGAGTTGTAGTTATTATTTTCCCCCTTTTCTGATTTCTTTCTAACTCTGCTTTCCCCTTTGAAACAAACAAGTGTGTTCAGGAAGAGCTCTTTTTGTTCTCCTCTTTCTACAAGGTATTTGGAAATGGTCAATCTAAGTGCAAGGAGCTGTGGTGTGCATTCAGTGCTGTTGTGGAAGGTTGAAAATCCAGTTCATTGAACAACAAATGTTCACCTAAGCCTGCTTGCAGATGCTGCCAGCCACGAGCAGGCACTGTCTGTATTTTACAGTTTGTCCATGAGGTGGCAAGCACTGTTGGTTCTTGGCTTACAACAGAGGGATGCAATGTGTCAGTGTTACTGATGGGTTTTATGATGGTGATGGTAGTTGCAGCCACCTTTCTGATGCGTTGCAGTAAAAGTGGTTTATATTTGTCAGTATGTAATGGCATCATGATTTCTCTTCTGGGAAAGCTGGTCTAAGCTTATGGTCCCCTGATTTTTCCCTCTGCTTGTTACCAGGTTCTGTCTGAGCTACAGTGGCTATTACACCCATGATTTAAATGATGCAGTGCAGGGAGTGGTGAGAGAAGAGAAGGCTGCGAGGAGACCTTCTTGTGGCCTTCCAGTATCTGAAGGGGGCTCCAAGAAAGCTGGGGAGGGACTTCTGAGGGTGTCAGGGAGGGATAGGACTGGGGGGAATGGAGCAAAACTAGAAGTGGGGAGATTCAGATTGGATGTCAGGAAGAAGTTGTTCCCCATGAGGGTGGTGAGAGCCTGGCACAGGTTGCCCAGGGAGGTGGTGGCAGCCTCCTGCCTGGAGGTGTTTGCAGCCAGGCTGGATGTGGCTGTGAGCAACCTGCTGTAGTGTGAGGTGTCCCTGCCCATGGCAGGGGGCTTGGAACTGGCTGAGCCTTGAGGTTCCCTTCCAACCCTGACAATTCTATGATTCTGTGAGAGACTGGAGCAGGGTAGAGCTAGGAGAAAATTTCAGCAGAAATTGTTGCAAAAATAATTATTGTGCATATTTATTCCTTAGGTTTTTGTCCTGGTTGGAGTATGAACATGGAAAAGTAATCTTTTTGTTTATCAGTTTGTGTTTTCTCCTTTTCCCTCTTAGCAGTTGCCTTGGAAATCTTCATTGATTTCCCACATTCCCTACTGTCCTTAATAACAGCAGTCCTGTGTGAGAGAAGAGCAGGAGTTCAGTTTATACAGATGCTAGGTGGGGGTTTGTAGCTGATGGGATGAGTCTCTGGGAAAACAAACAACCCAAACACACCACCACTTCCACAGTCTTCTACTCATAAATAATGAATTTCATGCAGGTAAAGGTTTATTTGGTGATAAACAGTAAACAGTCCTGCTCTATGAAGAGCATCCCCTATCTGGTGATGTTGCCAGAAGTTATACATCCAACACTACCTGGTGGACCAGATCACCACAGGAGAGCTGCAAATCAAAACCACAACTACTGCTTTTAAGGCTTTATGGCTCCAAACACAGGATTTGGCTGCACAGGCAGACCTCTGCACTGCCCGAGCAGAGCAGTTGGATCTTCTGTGTGGAGCCTGCAGGATTAAAGTCCTACTGGCAAACTGCTGACTGCCAAACTGGGATAGCTTTTAAGAGAAGCTGCAAAAGTAGTTTCTGTGTTTGATGTGTATGGGAGGGTGCTTAGCGGCTCCTCACAGATCTCATCAATAGGATGTACACAGAAAAAGCCTCCTTCAGTCTTTTTCATATGTATGGAATTTAGAAATCCATGAGGGTTGTTCCTCACAGGCATATAATTAGCTATGAACTCTACTAGACTACATTAGCAAAGCAGTCTTCCTCCAATGAAGTGGAAGCATTCAGGAATCTCTGACATTTAGCCTGCTCAACAGCCTTTCTTGAGCTGTTGTCCTTTCAAGCATAGTATCATAGTATCAGTCAGGGTTGGAAAGGACCACAAGGAGCATTTCTCTAAGGCCCATTCATTCTCCTATTTGGGGTGCTAACTGCTTATGACCCCAGCTCTGTATGTAAAGGGTGCCAAGGTGATCGAGCAATGTTCACCTGTCTCGGTCCACAGAAAGAGAGTCTCTTCTGTTTTGAACGTTCCTGTGTGGTGAAATGAAAGGCACAAACCAGGCCAAGTGTCAAAACCAGGCTGTAGATTAACTGAATGAAGCATACAGAACAGAAGAAGGGCTAGAGAGAAAGAAAACATGAAGAAAAAGAGAGAGCAGGAAAGGAATTACATTACCACCGCCCTCCCGACGAGAGGCTGGAGGAAGGGTGCTGCCATGCTGACTTGGAGGAGATGTTATCCTTGTTGGCTGTGCTGTCCTCCAGTGGAGAGGAGGGAGAGATCTCAGAGTCCAAGGCCTTCTCTGAGCAGCCTCCAGCATGTGGTGTTTTCAGTCAAGATGTCTTTTCCCTCCTCGAGGAGGTCTTCTTTTTCTTCTTACAGCAGGCAAAATCAGCGCACGGAGGGAGAGTTCTGGACTGCTGCTCCCAGGCTGCATGGTGGTGTCCTTTCCTCTCTGGTTTTCTCTCTGTCCGACCTGCTAAGGCTCAGTGTCTGTTATTCAATTAATGGCAGCTCCCCCTGGCTCACCCCCCAGTCACATGGATGCATATGTGACGGCCAGGTGGGCAGAGCTGACCCAGCAGGCAGGTGGCTTACCACAATCTTGTCTTTTGTTGGACATTCCAGAGGGTCTTTTCACCATCCCCTCCCTGGGCAGCTGTTGTGTGGGCAAGGAGCAAAGGTGATTTTATCTTTGTTGATTCACATAAAGGGAGACAAGATTTAGTCTCTTACAGCACCCTATAAAAAGCAATAATTATAAGAGTAGACAGTCATCTTCCTCCTGTCTTCTCATGATTCTTCATGATGATTACTGTGGCACTGGGCCACAATATTCTCAATCTGGGGCTGCACAGTTGCCTTTCAGAAGGCAACAATTAATAATCATGCATAATTCTTTCACGGCAGTCTGTATTGCCAGGTTTGTTATCTGCATGTTGCAAATGAGGAAACCAAGAGCAGCTGTCTGCCTTGCCCAGGGTGGTACCTGGGATCTGGCAGGTGTGGGTGTTTTTTTGATTGGAGATGAAACCATCAGACCTCTTTAGCTCTCTCTGGAGAAGCGTGTGGAGACAACGAGCTGCTCTCGCACAAACAGAAGAAGGTTCGCTGTTTCTGTCAGCAGGGCAGAAGCTCTCTTGTACTGCTTGGATTTTCTTCCACCTTGCTTGTCTCTAATGAGTCTTTACATTGACTGGCAGGAAGCATATATCTGTTCCCAAAAAGTTTATTGGAATAAGGGGCAGCTGCTGGCAGCTAGATTATGAAGAGAAGGAGAGAGCAGAAGGTGAAGCTGAAAGCCAAATGATTTCCATCAGGGCCACAATTTACTGCTTCTACTTGTGCATAAGGATTGCTTCATTTTTGAAGGCTGCCTCCACAGAAGTAGCATTTTGCCAGCATTGCAGAAACAGAGCTTATTTATTTATTTTATTTATTGTTTTACTTGCTAGTAAATCCATGTCCTGAAGAGAGGAGAAACAGAAATATACTCTTGTTACTGAAGTGGCATCATTTGAGGGACAAGGCTCCTTCTCTGCTGTTCTCACTGGGAATTGTTGAGTCTTAAAGTGACTATCAAAGTATCAGTCAGGGTTGGAAGGGACCACAAGGATCATCTAGTTCCAACCCCCCTGCCATGGGCAGGGACACCCCACACTAGATCAGGCTGGCCAGAGCCTCATCCAGCCTGGGCTTAAACACCTCCAGGGACAGGGCATCAGCCACCTCTCTAGCAACCAGCGCCAGAACAAGAGGACACAGTCTCAAGCTGCACCAGGGGAAGTTTAGGCTGGAGGTGAGGAGAAAGTTCTTCACTGAGAGAGTCATTAGCCATTGGAATGTGCTGCCCAGGGAGGTGGTGGAGTCACTGTCCCTGGAGGGGTTCAAGAGGGGACTGGATGTGGCACTTGGTGCCATGGTGTAGTCATGAGGTCTGTGGTGACAGGTTGGACTTGATGATCTTTGAGGTCTCAACCAACCTTGGTGATACTGTGATACCTCCCTGGACAACCCATTCCAGGGCTTCACCACTCTCATGGTGAAGAACTTCTTCCTCACCTCCAGCCTGAATCTCCCCACCTCCAGCTTCATTCCATTCCCCCTAGTCCTATCACTCCCTGAGAGCCTGAGAAGTCCCTCCCCAGCCTTCTTGTAGCCCCCTTCAGATCCTGGAAGGCCACAATGAGGTCACCTGGGAGCCTTCTCTTCTCCAGACTGAACAGCCCCAACTCCTTCAGTCTGTCCTCACAGGAGAGGTGCTCCAGCCCTCTGCTCATCCTCCTGGCCCTTCTCTGGGGGCTCATCATAAATAAAAGTCAGCATTTTTCCCAGTTGTTTCAAATACAGATAAAGGAAAACAAACCACAGGACTCGGGCAGTGCAGCCTGACGCCTGCTGTTTTACAGGAGATCAGGAGGATGCTCACTTTCTTTACTACTACTTTTTGGGTTTTTTTAATCCTGTTTGCAGATAAGAGTTCTCAGTGCTGTGCCATTCTCTGTTGACTGTAACTTGATTATATTGCTATCTAGTAATAGTTTGTTTATATAGCAGAAAAATAGCTTCAGTGATGTTCAGATTTTATATCTGTTAATGCATCAGGGAGCTAATCCCTTAGAGCCTCATTTCTAAGGGAAAGCTAAACTCTGGAGGGGGGGAAGTGGAGATTCCAAATCATGTTGCTTAAACCATGCTTTTATTTATATTTAACCTGCTTTTCCATAATGACTTGTGAGAGATTCGGCCTGCCAACTATAGAATCATTGAATTGTTAGGGTTGGAAGGGACCTCAAGGATGCTTGGTTTCTGAAGATATTGCTATAGCCTCACATTCTTGCACAGAAGTTAACCTGCATCTTCATAATTCTTGCTGGGGCATAAAAGGGAGAACTCATTCTTCTCTGGCTAGTCAAGGCCTCAGTATGGTCAGATACACTCCCCTGGCTTCCATCGAGTCACAGAGATGAGCTGTGATGCTTCTCATCATGAGGATGCTCCTGACCTCACCTTTGGCTATGACCCTAGCTGCAGGAGTTAAGCCCTGCCTTTCACAGGAAAATATCTTCTCCTGCAATGTCATAGAATCACAGAATTGTCAGGGTTGGAAGGACCTCAAGCTCAGCCAGTTCCAACCCCCCTGCCATGGGCAGGGACACCTCACACTACAGCAGGTTGAAATACTAGATGGGTGTTTCACCAAACACAAAGTCTCTTTGTGACCGGTTGATGCTATGCCTTTAAGAAAGAGACAGTTGCTGAACACTCTGGCTGAATGTTTTGATATTTGAACAAAAACAGATAGTCTAAACTATTTCATTGGTGCTTGTGGGGTGCAGTTTGGAGTTTGGGTTCTGTTAGTCTCAGTCTGTGTCTGGTCTGGGTTCAGGCTGGGTGCAGTCTGTGCTTCTCTCTTTCTGAAGCAGGAACGGCCTTGAGTTAACAGCTAACCAGATAAGAACACTAATCCTTGCATGCGTTTCTTAGCTAACAGAATTTTTCCTCCTTAATTGCCTTTCTCTCTCTCTCTAACCCTTCTTGGGAAAAAGGGGAGGTGGGGAGGGAGAGAGGGGGGTTCAGGGAACCCCCCTGGCCGGCAGGAGGGAAAAGGCTTGTCTGCATTGTGTTCATTGCTGTATTTTCCTGTATATACTGTAAATATTGTATATTTGTGTATATATTCACTGCATCCCATTTATGCCTGTAAATAGAGCTTTCATCTGCTTTTCCGACTGAGCTAGCTGTGGTTTCTTTCCCTGTGTGTGGGGAGGGAACTCTCTCACCCCACCACACTCTTGAACAGCATCTAATTGCCATTGCTACTGTCACCTTGCAGACTGCAATGGTTGATAGAGTAGAGTAGAGTAGAGTAGAGAGTAGAGTAGAGTAGAGTAGACCAGGTTGGAAGAGACCTTCAAGATCATTGCATCCAACCTATCATCCAACACCACCTAAACATCTAAACCATGGCACCAAGCACCCCATCAAGTCTCCTCCTGAACACCTCCAATGATGGTGACTCCACCACCTCCCTGGGCAGCACATTCCAATGGGCAATCACTCTCTCTGTGTACAACTTCTTCCTAACCTCCAGCATAAACCTCCCCTGGCACAGCTGGAGACTGTGTCCTCTTGTTCTGGTGCTGCTTGCCTGGGAGAAGAGACCAGCCCCCACCTGGCTACAACCTCCCTTCAGGTACTTGTAGAGAGCAATGAGGTCTCCCCTGAGCCTTCTCCTCTCCAGGCTAAGCAACCCCCAGCTCCCTCAGCCTCTCCTCACAGGGCTGTGCTCCAAACCCCTCACCAACTTTGTTGCCCTTCTCTGGACACCTTCCAGCAAGTCAACCTCCTTCCTAAACTGAGGGGCCCAGAACTGAGCTCTTGCAGAACAGATGTGTTTTTTTTCTTTGGATGGATGTTAGGAACAAGTTCTTTACTTGGAGAGTGGTGGAACACTGGAACAGGTTGCCCAGGGAGGTGGTTGAGGCTCCTTCCGTGGAGATATTAAAGGTGAGGCTGGATGAGGCCCTGAGTAGCCTGATCTAGCGGTCCCTGCTGACTGTGGGGAGGTTGGACTGGATGACCTTTGGAGCTCCCTTCCTGCCTGGATCATTCTGTGATGCTTTAATAGCTATAGTAGCTGCACTCCTAATCAGCAGTTTTGCTACTTGAGATTGGGGCCCTGACTGTCTCTTGCAAGAACAAGTTCAGTTAGTTAGGAACAGAATATTCCTCTTTGTGTCAGTTCATGTCTACTGGAGAATAAAAACTCTTCAAAAAATGTTCTCAAACTTCTGATTTCCAGCTCCACAAATAATTTGCCACCAATTGCATTTAAAATGATCATGAGTTGGAAATAGGAAATGGAACTACCTATGTGACAGACTGATGGAAATATTTTGTCCCAATAACCACTTCATGGCTGTGATATATCTGCATCCATCCATAGCCTCTAATTGTTCTGTCCTGAAAACTAGTTCCTTAGCATAGTTACCATAGTTTCATAGTATCAGTCAGGGGTGGAAGGGACCACAAGGATCATCTAGTTCCAACTCCCCTGCCATGGGCAGGGACACCCCACACTAGATCAGCCTGGCCAGAGCCTCATCCAGCCTGGGCTTAAACACCTCCAGGGACAGGGCCTCAACCACCTCCCTGGACAACCCATTCCAGGGCTTCACCACTCTCATGGGGAAGAACTTCCTCTTCACCTCCAGCCTGAATCTCTCCACCTCCAGCTTCATTCCATTCCCCCTGGTCCTGTCACCACCTAAGATCCGGAGAAGTCCCTCCCCAGCCTTCTTGTAGCCCCCTTCAGATCCTGGAAGGCCCCAATGAGGTCACCTCAGAGCTTTTTCTTCTCCAGACTGAACAGCCCCAACTCCCTCAGTCTGTCCTCACAGGAGAGGTGCTCCAGCCCTCTGATCATCCTCGTGGCCCTGCTCTGGACACCTTCCAGCACCTCCAGATCCCTCTTGGAATAGGGGCTCCAGAACTGGAGGCAGGACTCCAGGTGGGGTCTCACCAGGGCTGAGTAGAGGGGGAGAATCACCTCCCTTGCCCTGCTGGCCACACTTCTCCTGCTGCAGCCCAGGATCTGATTGGCTTTCCGGGCTGCAAGTGCACCCTGAGAGCTCCTGGTGAGCTTCTCCTCCCCCAGCACCCCCAAGTCTCTCTCCTCAGGGCTGCTCTCCAGCCAGTCCCTCCCCAGCCTGGATTTGTGCCTGGGATTGCCTCCACCCAGCTGCAGGACCCTGCCCTTGGTCTTGTTGAAGCTCCTGAGGTTGGCTTGTGCCCACCTCTCCAGCCTGTCCAGGTCCCTCTGGATGGATCCCTTCCCTCCAGCTGTCTGCTGCACCACACAGCTTGGTGTCAGCAGCAACCTTGCTGAGGGTGCACTCAATGCCACTGTCCATGGCACCCACAAAGATGTTGAACCAGCCTGGTCCCAGGACTGATCCCTGAGGGACTCTGCTTGTCCCTGGCCTCCACTGGGACATGGACCCACTGACAGCCACTCTTTGGGTGCTGCCATCAAGCCAGTTCTGTATCCATCTAGTGGTCACCCATCACACCCATGTGTCACCAGCCTGGAGACCAGGATGTGGTGTGGGACAGTGTCAAAGGCTTTGCTCAGGTAAACGACATCAGTTGCTCGCCCCTCATCTATTAATGCTGTCACCTGTTCATAGAAGGCCACCAGGTTTGTCAGGCAGGATTTGCCCTTGGCAAAGCCATGCTGACTGCTCCCAATCACCTCTTCACTATTCTTCTGGGTCAGTAGTGCCTCCAGGAGGATCTGCTCCATGATCTTTCCGCGCACAGAAAGGAAAAGGAAAGGAAAACATCACTTCCTGTAATGAGCTCTTTGCATCATTGAGATAACTGTTTGCTAGTTATAGTTGTGTACCGTGGGTGATATGGTGCTCAGCTGACTTTAGATGACTGCCTCTGGGGGCAGAGGAAAAGGAGAGAGAGATCATAGAATGATAGAATCATAGAATGGTCTGGATTGGAAAGCACCTCCAAAGGTTAACTAGTCCAACAACCTCTGCAGTCAGTAGAGACTAGATCCTCAACTAGATCAGCTCACCCAGTGCCCTGTCAACCCTCACTTTGAGTATCTCCAGGGATGGGGCCCCAAACATCTCCCTGGGCAACCTGTCCCAGTGTTCCACCACCTTCCTGGTGCAGAACTTCTTCCTAACATCCAGTCTCAACCTGCACTGCTCTAGTTTGAAGCCATTGCCCTTCGTCCTGTCCCCGCAGGCCTTTGTGATGTTTTTCTGCTAGGATGTCTGTGCAGTCAATTGATTATTTTCGTTGTTTTAGAAGACTATTCCCTTTTTTTAACCCTTCCTTGTAAGAAAACCACATATTTTGCAGTCTCTTGTTATTGCAGATATGATACCATGATTCTGAAATACTCTTACAATGTAGTTTTCTCCCATGGCAGTCAATTAATCATTAATCATTACATTGCATTAACAGAGTGTTTTACCTATAGCTTTGTCTTCAAGGTCACTTTGTGTGAGAATGATTCCATTTTTACCTTGTATCACATTTTCCTTTAGCTACCCTTCTTTTTCATTTCCCTTCCCTTTAGTTCTTTGATAAAACTTTCCCAGGGGTTCATTAAATCTTAATTCAGAATACAAATCTTAACTCTGCTCGTTCCCTGCAGTGCAGCTCCTGGTTGGTTCTTTGCAGATCTGTCTTATTGTGGAGTAATAGCAAATCTCCTCCTTTACTTCTCATAGTAGCCTGGGCATTTCCAGGGGGCACAGTTCATAATTGTCCCCCTGAAAGGCTAGCTGGGACCAGAGGTGAACAGTCAGCTTGACTTTCGGGTTTGTTTCAAAACATACTCCATTGTGTAAAAGCTGTGTGTAGCCTGTGCAGAGTTGTGGGGAGTTGAAATTTCCTGCCCCTTCCCCCCACCCCCAGCATTACCTTTGCCAGCCCAGCTCCGCTGGAAGCAAACGGAAGCTGCATTTACAGCAAAGCTACAATCTGCAATGGATGTGTGCAACATGTCCTGGAGTTACAGTATCTGCAGGGATTTACAGTTAACCAACAGCACAAGGACCCCCTGGTCAGAGACCAGGGAAGCTCTCTCTCTGCTCCCCAACCTCTGCCCAAAGGGGAGAAAGGAGCAGAGAAAGTTGCTGTTAGACAACCAAAACAATGCAGCCAAGGTGGAGCAGAAGCAACTTAGTATCTCTCCAGAGCAAGGAGGATAAGGGAGGAGAGGTTCAGAGAGGAGAGGTTCAGAGAGGAGAGGAGAGGAGAGGTTCAGAGAGGAGAGGTTCAGAGAGGAGAGGAGAGGAGAGGTTCAGAGAGGAGAGGAGAGGTTCAGAGAGGAGAGGAGAGGAGAGGAGAGGTTCAGAGAGGAGAGGAGAGTTTCAGAGAGGAGAGGAGAGGAGAGGTTCAGAGAGGAGAGGAGAGGTTCAGAGAGGAGAGGTTCAGAGAGGAGAGGAGAGGAGAGGAGAGGAGAGGAGAGGAGAGGAGAGGAGAGGAGAGGAGAGGAGAGGAGAGGAGAGGAGAGGAGAGGAGGAGAGGAGAGGAGAGGAGAGGAGAGGAGAGGAGAGGAGAGGAGAGGAGAATTATTTTGGTACAAGCATCTTATGGTAGATATCTCTCCAATGGAATTGTCTAGAATTATCTTTATTTTTTCCCTTTTCACACCCAATAGTGATTTATTTCCTTTTTTCTACTTTTCTGCTTGAAATCTGTCACAAAATTTTAAAGGCATAGCCTAAAACCACCAAAAGCTTATTAACTAGAAGTCCAGCCCAGGAAAAAAAAATATCAAGAATATGCTTAATCACTTAACTTTCCAAGCATGACTAATTTTCTTAATGTCAGTGAGATCAGTAGTGCTTAAAAGCAAGGGGGCTTATGTTCTGCCCCCGTGGGAAGGTTCATAGAATTACAGAAAGTTGTGAAAGGACCTTAAAGATCATCTAGTTCCAACCCTCCTGCCATGGGCAGGCACCCCTCAGGCTAGAGCAGGCTGCTCAAAGGCCCATCCAGCCTGGCTTTGAACATTTCCAGGGTTGCAGCCTCCACAACTTCTGTGGGAAGCCTGTTCCAGTGCCTCACCACCCTCGTGGTGCAGAATTTCCTTCCATCTAATCTATATCTTGTTTCTTCCAGTTTGAAGCTATTACCCCTGCATGCCTGCGTGAAAAGTTCCTCTCCAGCCAGCTTGTAGGCCCCCTTCAAATGCTGGTAGGCTGCTCTAAGCCTTCGCTCCTCCAGACTGAACAACCCCAACTCCCTCAGCCTGTCTTCATAGGAGAGGTCTTCCAGCCCTCTGACCCTCTTCTCGTCCCTCCTCTGGACTCTCTCCAACAGGTCCGTGTCTTTCTTGCACTGGGGGGCTCCAGAGCTGGCTGCAGTGCTCTGGGTGGGGTCTCACAAAAGCAGCACAAGGGAGGGCAGTCACCTCCCTTGACCTGCTGGTTATGCTTCTTTTGATGCAGCCCAGGGTACGGTTGGCTTTCCAGGGCATGCTGAGCACTCCCAAGTGCTTCTCCTCACCACTGTTCTCTATCCATTCTCTGCCCATTCCTTTTCTATGCTTGGGATTGGCCCAGTCCAGATGCAGGACCTTGCACTTGGCTTTGTTGAATTTCATGACTGGCCCATGTCTCGAGCCTGCTGAGGTCCCTCTGGATGGCATCCCTTCCCTCCAGCGTGTTGGACACACCAGATGTCCATGCTGCTGGCTCCTGGGTGGAGCTGTCCAAGCCCCAGTGCCCTCCCTGCATGACCTGCTGTGCAGACTGCTGTGCACACCCTGGCTGCTGCGTCCCAGCAGCGCTCAGCGACTGGCTTCTGAAAACATTTCTGTCCTGCTGTAGTGGAGAATGATGTTATAAGCACAGTTGGTTTAAAACCACTGGAAAATCTGGGTTGAAGGAATTCTCCTGGCATTTCAAGCATGCTTGGTTTCCCATGTGATTCAGAAGGAAGGTGTTCTGTGAAAACTTGGCCATGAGCCAGAACTGCAATCTAGAGGATTCCAGGTGCTGCATAGGAAATAGGATAATGAGGGTGGTTTGGTTAGTTGACTGTTTGGGGATGTGGTTTTGTTTGGGTTTTAATCTGCCTGTTCTTTTGGCTCATAGGAAGTGGCTCCAAGATTAAAAGTCAGTTCTGCAGAGGCTGAAATAGATCAGGAACAAAAACCCCAAACCACTAAAAACTCCTCCCTCAACCCCCCCCAAACCCTCTGATGCTGTTTGATGGAACTGGGACCTGCTGAGCCACTTGGACACTCACAAGTCCCTGGGGCCGGATGGGATCCACCCTAGGGTGCTGAGAGAGCTGGCAGAGCAGCTGCCAAGCCGCTCTCCATCATTTTCCTCCAGTCCTGGCTCACCGGTGAGGTCCCAGGTGACTGGAAACTGGCCAGAGTGGTCCCCATCCACAAGAAGGGTTGGATGGAGGAACCTGGAAGCTCCAGGCCTGGCAGCCTGACCTCAGTGCCAGGCAGGTCCTGCCTCTCCAACCTGATCTCCTTCTATGTGGTGGGGTGAGAAAGTTCCCTCCCCACACACAGGGAAAGAAACCACAGCTAGCTCAGTTGGAAAAGCAGATGAAAGCTCTATTTACAGGCATAAATGGAATGCAATGAATATGTACACAAATATACAATATTTACAATAGATACAGAAACACACAGCAATGAACACAATGCAGAAAAGCCTTTTCCCTCCAGCCAGCCAGGGGGGTTCCCTGAACCCCCTTCTCTCCCTCCCCACCTCCCCTTTTTCCCAAAAAGGGTTAGAGAGAGAGAGAAAGGCAATTAAGGAAGAAAAATTCTGTTAGCTCAAAAGCACATGCAAGAATTAGCTTTCTGATCTGGTTAGCTGTTAACTCAAGGCCGTTCCTGCTTCAGAAAGAGAGAAGCCGTCCAGCCCACAGGACAGAGAAGCACAGACTGCACCCAGCCTGAACCCAGACCAGACACAGACTGAACTAACAGAACCCAAACTTAAAATTGCATTCTACAATCTACCAATGAAATTAGTTTAGACTATCTTGTTTTTGTTCAAACATCAAAAACATTCAGCCAGAGTGTTCAGCAACTGTCTCTTTCTTAAAGACACAGCCTCAACCGGTTACAGGGTGCAGCCATCAAGCCAGTTCTGTATCCATCTAGTGGTCACATTCTATGATCAGGTGACTGCCTGGTGGATGTGGGGCAGCCTGTGGATGTGGTCTACCTGGACTTCAGCAAGGCCTTTGACACCGTCCCCCACAGCAAACTGCTGGCCAAGCTGTCAGCCCCCTGGCTTGGACAGCAGCACTCTGAGCTGGGTTAGGAACTGGCTGGAGGCTGAGCCCAGAGAGTGGTGGTGAATGGTGCCACAGCCAGCTGGAGGCCAGGCACCAGTGGCGTCCCCCAGGGATCAGTGCTGGGCCCCATGCTCTTTAATATCTTCACTGATGATCTGGATGAGGGGATTGAGACAGTCATCAGCAAATTTGCAGATGACACCAAGTTGGGAGCAGATGTTGGTCAGTCAGAGGACAGAAGGGCTCTGCAGAGGGACCTTGACTGACTGGACAGATGGGCAGAGTCCAACAGGATGGCATTCAACAAGTCCAAGTGCCAGGTGCTGCACTTTGGCCACAGCAACCCCATGCAGAGCTACAGGCTGGGGTCAGAGTGGCTGAGAGCTGCCAGGCAGAGAGGGACCTGGGGGTGCTGATCGACAGCCACCTGAACATGAGCCAGCAGTGTGCCCAGGTGGCCAAGAAGGCCAATGGCATCCTGGCCTGTATTGGGAACAGTGTGGCCAGCAGGTGCAGGGAGGTCATTGTGCCCCTGGACTCTGCATTGGTTAGGCCACACCTTGGGTACTGTGTCCAGTCCTGGGCCCCTCAGTTTAAGAAGGACCTCGAGATACTTGAAGGTGTCCAGAGAAGGGCAACAAGGCTGGGGAGAGGCCTTGAGCACAGCCCTGTGAGGAGAGGCTGAGGGAGCTGGGGTTGCTTAGCCTGGAGAAGAGGAGGCTCAGGGGAGACCTCATTGCTCTCTACAACTACCTGAAAGGTGGTTGTAGACAGGAGGGGGTTGGTCTCTTCTCCCTAGCAACCAGCACCAGAACAAGGGGACACAGTCTCAAGCTGTGCCAGGGGGAGGTTTAGGCTGGAGGTGAGGAGAAAGTTCTTCACTGAGAGAGTCATTGGCCATTGGGATGTGCTGCCCAGGGAGGTGGTGGAGTCACCGTCCCTGGAGGTGTTCAAGAGGGGACTGGATGTGGCACTTGGTGCCATGGTCTAGTCATGAGGTCTGTGGTGCCAGGTTGGACTCGATGATCTTTGAGGTCTCTTCCAACCTTGGTGTTGCTGTGATCCTGTGATACTGTAACTGTTAAGGCCTTTCTTCAACCTTGACACAATTCTGCATTCCTTCCAATGCTTAGACTTCCCACCGCTTCTGTGGCATCCTGTGCACCTTAACATGGTTTAAACACATCAAGGAAGCACATTTGACTTTTCAGCATTCAGAGTCTGGCTGTAATTACTGATGCTACAAGAGCCTTCATCACAAACTTTGTTCTCTCAATATGTGTTTGTCAGTGTGACATCATCTTTCAGAGGTGAAGTGCAAGTGGATTGCTTGATGAAGTAGTAATTCTTAGATAAGTTCCTCTATCTAAAGATGTCCCTTTGGAGCTCAGGAGGCAAGGACTATGATTTTCTGTGAATTATTGACGTTAACAACTTATTGAGGCTTTGAAGCACAGTGCATCAGTCTGTTACTTAGGGGACACTTCTGTAAAAGGTTGTTGAGGTGATTTGTAAATCTAGGGTATTAAACCACCATTATTTTTGCCTACATTGGACAGTCTGCTGCAGTAACAACTGCTCTTTTTTCCATGTCGAGTATTGGAATTTGAACTGAGGCAGTGTGGTTTGGATGAGCAGCGTGTGAGGAGGATGCACATTGGTTGAAGGGAAGAAGTCAGAGAGTTGTGGTCAGTGAGACAGAGTCTAGTTGGAGGCCTGTGTCTAGTGGAGTCCCTCAGGGGTCAGTACTGGGGCCAGAGCTGTTCAGTATATTCATCAATAACCTGGATGAGGGCACAGAGAGCACTGTCAGCAAATTTGTTGATGACACCAGCCTGGATATAGTGGCTGAAACAGGAGGGCTGTGCTGCCATTCAGTGAGACTTGGACAGGCTGAGAACTGGGCAGGGAGAAATGGAATGAAGTTCTGCAAGGGCAAGGGGAGAGTCTGGCACCTGGGAAGGAACAACCTCATAGACCAGGATAGGCTGGGGACTGACCTGGGGGTCCTGGTGGATGGGAGGTTGACCATGAGCCAGCAATGTGCTCTTTTGGCCAAGAAGGCCAATGGCATCCTGGGGTGGATTAGAAGGGCTGTGTTTAGCAGGTTAAGGGAGGTTCTCTTCTCCCTCTACTCTGCATTGGTGAGGCTGCAGCTGGAATATTGTGTCCAGATCTGGGCCCCTCAGTTCAAGAAGGACCTCAAGGAACTGCTTGAGAGAGTCCAGCACAGAGCCACAAAGCTGATTAAAGGAGTGGAACATCTTCCTTGTGAGGAGAGACTGAGGGAGCTGAGGGCTCTGTAGCTTGCAGAGGAGGATCCTAAGAATGACCTCATAGCTGTGGCTAAAGCTGTGCAGGGGGAGTGCCCAGAGGCTGGAGCCAGGCTCTGCTGGGGGATGCCCAATGCCAGCACAAAGGGCAATCCACACCACAGTCATGCCAGCTTCACAATGAAAGCTCTGGCTGGAGCAAAGTATTCTGGGGCTTGGATTTCAGATTCCAACATGGGAGCCTTTCTGTTCCAGTTGCTGCTTCTGGTCTTTGGGTGGTGGCTGTTTCCTGCAGGGATGGTGGTGAAATGGCTGTTTTTTTTCCCTGTATTTCACTGCTCTTCTTCTGCAAATAGGCTGAGCTAAGGCAATCATGCACTGTATAATTAGATTAATTAGATTATTAGATAAGGTAATTATGTATTGTGCTTTTGATATCTCATGTAACGTTAAACTCTTCTGTCTTTATCTCAGCCCTGAGCTAAGCAGGCAGCTTAGCCCTCGCACTAAACCATTGCAAGAGGGCACTAAAAACATCCTAAGTGCAACACAGAGCAAATGTGATTCCTGTCTTCATTTGTGACTGACACTGGACAGTACAGATATACTCAAAATAGAAACCAGAGTTCAGAACATGTCTGGGATGAACAGGGTCATTTATACCCTGCCTGATCCCCACAACTGTTTGCCATAGCAGGACTGTATGCCCTGTCTTTTCCTCTGTGGAGCAGAACAGGTGGTGTTTCAGTACGGCACTCGTTGCACTGCTCTTCGTTGTCGACTGACTGCCATCTGGAATCTTTCTTGCCTGGGAATCTCTAGAGAAGCACAGAAATGTTAATTAGTTTAAGACTTTGGGACACCTTCTTTGGACTCTTAAGAATAAATACTACTTTGCCTGTTTGTATTACGCCTGCCAGCAGGATAAAGGGAGCTGGCACAGTCCTGTCTTTCAGTATCACGAGAGAAGTCAATTAAACAAAATTAGTTAAAGGTTGTTTCAGAGACCCCCAATCTAAAAGTATTGCTGGTTTAGGGCAGGTGTTTCAGCAGCTATTACTAATTGGAAAACTAAATGCAGTTGCTACAGCAGCATCTTTATTCACTCGTGGGTTGTGGCACATTGGAATGGGCTGCCCAGGGAGGTGGTGGAGTCACCATCATTGGAGGGTATTCAGGAGGAGACTTGATGGGGTACTGGGTGCCATGATCTAGTTGTTTAGGTGGATTGGATTGGTTGATAGGTTGGACACGATGATCTTGAAGGTCTCTTCCAACCTGGATATATTGTATTGTAGTATTGTATTGCATTGTATTTCAAGCAGCACTCAGCTGGACAGGAGGCTGTGAAGGTTTGGGTGGCAGCGGTGAGGTGCTGCCACCGGGCAGTGCATTCACCCTCAGCTCTGTGGCCCTGGACACACACCAGGCTCTCTCAGGGAGCAAGACCTTGGTAGGCTCAGCTGTGTTAGTACAGCACAAGACAACAGGAAATTGGTGAAATTCTGATCTACAATCCTACAAGTCTCATGCTTCATTCCTGTTTGGAGGGCATGGATTGCTGCAGAGTCAACAAACTCCTGTGATTTCCCTTTCCAGAGGGAAAGCAGCTGGCTGGATCTTCTCTGCAACTGCCAGACTGTTGTTGCTTGTCTTTGGGTGGCTGATGTATTCCTTTGCTGATCTCCAAAACTCTGGACTTTTGTGTTGATGTGTCTTGTGCCTTTTCCTTTTGTTCCTGCAGTGAATATTTCTTGTGACTTGGGTCATTGAAGTTTTCTCCCTGCATGTAACATTTATTTACTGGGCAATTTAGGTTTTCCTTTGAGTGCTCCTTTGCTGCTTCACAGCAGGATGGAGCTTCACTGACATGCTGCAAACTGGAGGATTTGCAAACTTTAAGTACCTTATTCCCACCTTCAGCTTTAAAAGGTGGAGCTTGCTGTGCAGAATACCTAGGGGTTTTTTCTTCTCTACCTGACCTGGATTTTGTGAAGAGCAGTTTCAAATCTCCTTGCATCCCCCTGCCCAGCACTTTTAGGTGACCCTTCCCTTCCACTCTGCTTTCTGTGACTGTAGTTGCTGTGTGAAGGAGAGAGAAGGGTTTGCTTAGTAATAACTATCATTGCTCAACAGATGTTATCCCTTCAGCAGCCATTCTCTGCCTTTTCTCTTTTAGAAACTTGAGTTTATGAAAAAGTTGAAGAGCTTCTCAAAGCAAAGAGAGTGTAAAATATTTCCCTGCTATACACCTAAGTGCAGGGTTCTACACACTGGCCACAGCAACCCCAGGCAGTGCTACAGGCTGGGGTCAGAGTGGCTGAAGAGCTGCCAAACAGAGAGGGACGTGGGGGTACTGGTGGATAGTAGGCTGAACATGAGCCAGCAGTGTGCCCAGGTGGCCAAGAAGGCCAATGGCATCCTGGCCTGCATCAGGAACAGTGTGGCCAGCAGGAGCAGGGAAGTCCTTCTGCCCTATGCTCAGCACTGGTTAAGCCACACCTTGAGTCCTGTGTCCAGTTCTGGGCCCCTCAGTTTAAGAAGGACATTGAGACTCTTGAACATGTCCAGAGAAGGGCAACAAGGCTGGGGAGGGGTCTGGAGCACAGCCCTGTGAGGAGAGGCTGAGGGAGCTGGGGTTGCTTAGCCTGGAGAAGAGGAGACTGAGGGGAGACCTTCTTGCTCTCTACAACTCCCTGAAGGGAGGCTGTAGCCAGGTGGGGGTTGGTCTCTTCTCCCAGGCACCCAGCACCAGAACAAGAGGACACAGTCTCAAGCTGTGCCAGGGGAGGTTTAGACTAGATGTTAGGAAGAAGTCCTTCCCAGCAAGAGCGATTGGCCCTTGGGATGTGCTGCCCAGGGAGGTGGTGGAGTCACCATTACTGGAGGTGTTTAGGAAGAGCCTGGATGAGGCACTTGGTGCCATGGTTTAGTTGATTAGCTGGTGTTGGGTGATAGGTTGGACTCAATGATCTCAAAGGTCTTTTCCAACCAGGTTAATTCTACTCTATTCTGCTCTATCTGACTGAGGAAGGCAGGGTGGCAGTGTGAGTGTGCACTGCTGTTGAAATGTGTGTTCCTGTTCCATTGGCTTGGGTCTGGAAACCACAGTGGGCGGTTTCATTTGTGTGTGTTCACAGAGGTTTGCAGTTACCCAAAGTGTAGGCAGAGCCATCCCTCTCAGCACTGCAAGCTGATTATCTGATCATGTCTCAAAATATTGAACTGCTGCGTGACATGAGAGTACAAAGAGTTTTTCATTCTCTTGCTTTATTCTTAGCAGGTAGTGAAACAAACCATTTTGAACACATGGGTTTCACTTTAAAAAAGAAACAAATCCGTTAATTGAAGATGGGACCTCTGTTTGGAGGTGTGTCTGTTGGGCTTGGGATGCTCTGTAAATGAGGGTTTGATGTCTAAATGTGGCATTAGTTGTTATTAAACACACCTTGACAGCTTTGAAGATAACTCTTGCAGTTGGAGTAATGTTTTGTTTGTTTATGATAGTTAAACTCTTGTTTTAATGAGATGTGTCCTCTGGCAAGAGGTACTCAGGGCCTGGTTACGTGCTGGGATGACAAATAGCCCCTTGGTACTGCAGAATCACAGAATGGTCTGGGGGACTTGGTTATTCTGGGGGTGCACTGGCATCCCCCAGAGATCAGTGCTGGGCCCCATCCTCTTTAATATCTTCACTGATGATCTGGATGAGGGCATTGAGACAGTCATCAGCAAATTTGCAGATGACACCAAGTTGGGAGCAGATGTTGCTCTGTTAGAGGGCAGAAGGGCTCTGCAGAGGGACCTTGACCGACTGGACAGATGGGCAGAGTCCAACAGGATGGCATTCAAAAAGTCCAAGTGCCAGGTGCTGCACTTTGGCCACAGCAACCCCAGGCAGAGCTACAGGCTGGGGTCAGAGTGGCTGAGAGCTGCCAAACAGAGAGGGACCTGGGGGTGCTGATTGACAGCCGCCTGAACATGAGCCAGCAGTGTGCCCAGGGGGTAAAGAAGGCCAATGGCATCCTGGCCTGCATTAGGAATAGTGTGGCCAGCAGGAGCAGGGAGGTCATTGTGACCCTGTATTCAGCCCCTGGTTAGGCCACACCTTGAGTCCTGTGTCCAGTTCTGGGCCCCTCAGTTCAGGAAGGACATCGAGACACTTGAAGGTGTCCAGAGAAGGGCAACAAGGCTGGTGAGAGGCCTTGAGCACAGCCCTGTGAGGAGAGGCTGAGGGAGCTGGGGTTGCTTAGCCTGGAGAAGAGGAGGCTCAGGGGAGACCTCATTGCTCTCTACAACTCCCTGAAGGGAGGTTGTAGCCAGGCAGGGGTTGGCCTCTTCTCTCTAGCAACCAGCACCAGAACAAGAGGACACAGTCTCAAGCTGTGCCAGGGGAAGTTTAGGCTGGAAGTGAGGAGAAAGTTCTTCACTGAGAGAGTCATTCGCCACTGGAATGTGCTGCCCAGGGAGGTGGTGGAGTCACCGTCCCTGGAGGTGTTCAAGAGGGGACTGGATGTGGCACTTGGTGCCATGGTCTAGTCATGAGGTCTGTGGTGACAGGTTGGACTCGATGATCTTCGAGGTCTCTTCCAACCTTGGTGATACTGTGAGACTGTGATACTGTATTCCAATTGCTCTGTTAATGAAAGGGTACATGTTGTTGCATGAATTTGTGGAATTAAGTCTGTGCTTCATAATAATTCACTTCTCATAAAACCATAGAAGTGTCCAGGCTGGAAGTGACCTCCAAAGGTCACCCACTCCAAGCTACCTGCAGTCAGCAGGAACATCCCCCAACTAGATCAGGTTGCCCAGAGCCCTGTCCAGCCTCACCTTGAATATCTCCAGGGATGGAGCCTCAGCCACCTGGGCAACCTGTTCCCGAGTTCCACCACCCTCATAGTAAAAGAACTTGTTCCTAACATCCAATCTAAATCTGCTCTGCTCTAGTTTCAAGCCAATGCCTCTGGTCCTGTCCCTGCAGGCCTTAGCAAATAGTCTCTCTCCATCCTTCCTGTAGCCCCCTTCAGGTACTGGCAGGCTGCTATTAGGTCTCCCAGGAGCCTTCTCTTCTCCAGGTTGAACACCCCCAGCTCCCTCAGCCTCTCCTTATAGCAGAGCTGCTCCAACCCCCTGATCATTCTTATGGCCTCCTCTGGACCTGCTCCATCAGATCCATGTCCTTCCTGTATTGAGGGCTCCATAGCTGCACACAGGACTCCAGGTGAGGTCTCAGTAGAACAAAGTCACAGGATCCCCTCTCTCCATCTCTGGCTGTGCTGCTTTGGATGCAGCCCAGGCTGCCATTGGCCTTCTGTGCTGCAAGCTCACCCTGCCTGCTCCTGTCCAGCTTCTCATCAGCACCCCCAAGGCCTTTTCCACAGGGCTGCTTTCTATCACCTCATCCTCCAGCCTGTAACAATCCATCCTTGATAGAGAGGATTGTTCTGGCCCAGGTGCAGAACCTTGCACTTGCTCTTGCTGAACCTCATGAGGTTGCCAGAAACTTGAATTCAAATGCAAATATAAACGGGGTGTGTGTGTCTAATTTTTATTTCCCTTTAAATGTAATTTAGAATGTTCTTTGAATTGGGATTCAGGAAAAAAAAATAACCCTCTCATCTCTTGACAAGCTGCTGCTTGTATACTGCATCCCCTTATTCATCCTTCCTCCTTGCATGCGTGCTCCATGATCTTGTTCATACCTCCTCCTTCAGTCTATACTTCATGCCCTTCTTCATACCTCCTCCTTGCTTTAGTAGACTTGCTAAAAGAAGGGAAAGCTTTTGAAAGCCCATGTTTGTCATGATTGTAATTTACAGCTCTCACTCTAAGACAGTTCTGTCTGTCATTACTGGCTCTTAATAGCTGCTGTCTATCCTTTTCATAGCCTCGAGGCTATGTGAAAAAGGGAAAGTGAAGGTGACTCTCCTCACTGATACAGAAAGCAAACAGATGTCACAGGCACTTTTGTAGTGCTGAAAGCTTCACACTGGTATCAAATCCCTTGTGTATGTATGTGTGTGACTAACACTGCCCTCACCAAAAGACCCCTTCTACTATCTCACCTTGTCATACAGGCGTGAGTTCATCTGTGTTTAATAATAAACTCCTATCCAAGGGTTCCTCTTTCTGTTCATCGTGTCTAGTCTCATCTGGTTTGTGTATCTGTAACAGTGTGTGTGGTTTGGCATGTTGGGAAATTTCAGACAGAAGACAGCTTGAATGTGTCTCCAGCTGCCAAAACTGTGGGAGATACTGCTGTCACCATGAACAGCTGAGGGAGCTGGGGATCTGCATGCTGGAGTAGAGGATGCTGAGGGAGACCTCATTGCTCTCTACAGCTCTCTGAAGGGAGGTTGGAGTGAGGAGGGAGCAGACTCTTCTCCTTGGTGGCAAGGGACAGGACCACAGGAAATGGTGTCAGGGCAGGTTCAGGCTGGATGCTAGGAAATATTTCTTCCCAGAGAGGGCTCTCAGCCATTGGAATGTTGTGCCCAGGGCAGTGCTGGAGTCCCCATCCCTGGAGGTGTTCAAGCAGTGTGTGGAGCTGGTGCTTAGGGCCATGGTTTAGTGTTGAGCCTGCAGAGCTGGGTCAAAGGTTGGACTGGGTGAGCTGACTGAGGAGCAAAAGAAAGGGAGTGAGCTGCATTTAGAATGGTTTCATGTGCTTACAAGGCATTCACTTGTTTTGAATGCACTTTGGTGTAAGAGGTTGAAAAAAAAAAGTATTCCATTATCTCTAGATGGTGCAAGGTCCTGCATCTGCTTGAGAGCAGCCCTGAAGAAAAGGCCTTGGGGGTGCTGGGGGATGAGAAGCTCAACAGGAGCCAGCAGGGAGCACTTGCAGCCCAGAGAGCCAAGCAGAGCCTGGGCTGCAGCAAGAGAAGTGTGGCCAGCAGGGCCAGGGAAGGGATTCTCTCTCTCTGCTCTACTCTGCTGTGTCCAGTTCTGGAGCCTCTGTTCCAGGAAGGATCTGGAAGTGCTGGAAGGTGTCCAGAGAAAAGCCATAAGGATGAGCAGAGGGCTGGAGCTGCTCTGCTACGAGGACAGACTGAGGGATTTGGGGGTGTTCAGTCTGGAGAAGAGAAGGCTCTGAGGAGACCTTCCAGTATCTGAAGGGGGCTCCAAGAAAGCTGGGGAGGGACTTCTGAGGGTGTCAGGGAGTGATAGGACTGGGGGGGATGGAGCAAAGCTAGAAGTGTGTGGGTTCAGATTGGATGCTCAGCCTGTCAAAAATATAGATATATTGTATATATAAAGATGTAAATATACACATGATATTACAGAGTCATTTATCAACAAACCAAGGATCTACAAATGGGGAGATCAGATTGGATGTGAGGAAGAAGTTGTTCCACATGAGGGTGGTGAGAGCCTGGCACAGGTTGCCCAGGGAGGTGGTGGCAGCCTCCTGCCTGGAGGTGTTTGCAGCCAGGCTGGATGTGGCTGTGAGCAACCTGCTGTAGTGTGAGGTGTCCCTGCCCATGGCAGGAGAGTTGGAACTGGATGATCTTTGAGGTCCCTTCCAGCCCTGAATGTTCTCTGATTCTCTGATTCTTTGATTCTATCTCTATCTCATCTCTATCTCTCTTTATCATCTTTATCATCATGGTGCCACATCCAGCTGGCGGCCAGTCAGTAGTGGTTTGCCCCAAGGATCGGTGCTGGGCCCCATGCTCTTCAACATCTTTATTGATGATCTGGATGAGGGCATTAAAGTGGGCTTGGAACTGGATGATGCTGGAGGTCCCTTCCAACCCTAACAGTTCTGTGATTCTATAAATGGTCAGAGTGCTTTTGGAAGCAGAGCCAGCCCTCACCACTGAAGAGAGTATAAAGCCAAGGAACAACAGAAATACTGCAGTAGCAATGGCACCGCACCGGTGGCCATGTGTAAGATTGTGTTGTGGTTTTTCTTTCCAGTAAACTCCTTCAGCTGCTCAGACACTCTTGAAATGCTCCTGCTCTTTAAAAGGTTTCTGTAGAAAGATGAGGGTAGCCCTGCATTATTTAGAATGACAGAATCACAGAAGAGTTTAGGTTAGAAGGAACCTTGAAATGTGTGCCAGTCAAACTACCCTGCCATGTGCAGGGTCATCTGCAACTAGATCAGAACCTTACCCTGAATGCTTCCAGGGGAGGGTCTTTGACTTTCTTTTCTGGGCAACCTGTGCCAGTGTTTCACCACCACACATCTGCCTTAGATCTGAATATAGCTGAATCTCGCCTGTCTTAGTTTCAAAACATTACCCTTTTTCCCATCACAGCAGCCCTTGGTATAAAGTTTATTCCCCTCTTTCTTAAAAGCCTCCTTTAAGTATCAAAAGGCTGCAATAATGTCTCCCCAGAGCCTTCTCTTCTTCAGGCTGAACCTCACCTGTCTCAGCCTTTCTTCACTGGAGACGTGCTCCATCACTCTGATCATTTTTGTGGCTTCCCTCTGGACCTGCTCATGGACAGGTCCATGTCTGTCTTGTGCTGAGGACTCCAGAGCTGGACTCAAGAGAATAGAATAGAATTAATCAGGTTGGAAAAGATCTTTGAGATCATCCAGTCCAGCTTATCACCCAACACCATCCAATCAACTAAACCATGGCACCAAGGGCCTCATCCAGTCTCTTCCTAAACACCTCCAGTGATGGTGACTCCACCACCTCCCTGGGCAGCATATTCCAATGGCCAATCTCTCTTTCTGGGAAGAACTTCTTCCTAATATCCAGCCTAAACTTCCCCTGGCACAGCCTGAGACTGTGTCCTCTTGTTCTGGTGCTGCTTGCCTGGGAGAAGAGACCAACCCCTACCTGGCTGCAACCTCCCTTCAGGGAGTTGTAGACAGCAATGAGATCTCCCCTGAGCCTCCTCCAGGCTAAGCAACCCCAGCTCCCTCAGCCTCTCCTCACAGGGCTGTGCTCCAGACCCCTCCCCAGCTTTGTTGGCCTTCTCTGGACACCTTCCACCAAGTCAACATCTTTCCTAAACTGTGGGGCCCAGAACTGGACACAGGACTCAAGGTGTGACCTAACCAGTGCAGAGTCCAGGGGCACAATGACCTCCCTGCTCCTGCTGGCCACACTCTTCCTGATGCAGGCCAGGATGCCATTGGCCTTCTTGGCCACCTGGGCACACTGCAGGCTCATGTACAGCTGCTGTCTACCAGTAGCCCCTAGGTGCCTCTCTGTTTGGCAGCTCTCCAGCCACTCTGACCCCAGCCTGTAGCACTGCCTGGGGTTGCTGTGGCCAATGTGCAGAACCTGGCACTTAGATGTGTTAAATGTCATGCCCTTGGACTCTGCCTGGAAAGGTCCTTCTGCCGAACTCTCCTACCTCCAGCAGATCAACTCCTGCCCCCAGCTTGGTGTCATCTGCAAATGTAGTGATGATGGACTCAATGCCCTCATCCAGATCATCAATAAAGATGTTAAAGAGCATGGGGCCCAGCACTGATCCTTGGGGCACACCACTAGTGCCTGGCTGCCAGCTGGCTGTGGCACCATTCACCACCACTCTCTGGGCTCAGCCTCCAGCCAGTTCCTAACCCAGCTCAGAGTGCTGCTGCCCAAGCCAGGGGCTGCCAGCTTGGCCAGGAGTTTGCTGTGGGGGACAGTGTCAAAGGCCTTGCTGAGGTCCAGGCAGACTACATCCACAGCCTGCCCCACAGCCACCAGGCAGTCACCTGGGCATAGAATCGAGGAGGAGAATCACCTCCCTTGACCTGCTGACCACACCTCTTTTGGTGCAGCCCAGGATACAGTTGGCTTTCTGGGCTGCAAGCATACATTGTTGACTCATGCCCAGCTTTTCATCCACCAGTAACCCATTCTTCTCTGGACTTCATTCAGTCCCATCATCCCCCAGCCTGTATCCACCCCATAGGTTGCCACAACCCATATACAGGACCTTGCACCTGACCTAGTTGAACATCATGAGGTTCACTTGGGTGCACTTCTCAAGCCCAGCTGCACCACTCAGCTGGGTGTAGTCTGCAAACTTGCTGAGGGATGCACCCCACCCCTGCCTGTGTCATTGCTGAAGATATTACAAAGCATTGGTCCCAGTATGGACACAACTTGTCCCTGATCTCCATCTGGGCAGGGCAAACAAAGGTGAAACGCTCCATTGCTGGGATGAGCACGTGTCACGTTAACTCATACATGCATAGCTCAGTGAAAGCAGAGGCAGGAAGCCGTTAGCAAAGCTAAGTCTGACAGCAAACATCCCCAGCTGACCATCTGCTCCACAAAGAATCGTATTTTAAAGAATCACCACAGAAGCGCAGATGAAAACACGAAGGTGTCAATCAGATGGTGGTTTGGATATGAGAATCAAAAACAGTTTTGTCCTTTTAATTTGCCTGCTGAGGTTAATTTTTTGTTTGTAGGGTTCAGCTGGTGAGGCTCTCAGAGCTAGCTGCTCTGGACACAAGCAAGCAAACAATCTCTTTTTAAGGGAAAAGTATAGGCAGCAAAGAGCTTCTTCAGGAGTCGAGAGGATGAGATAGGTGGTTTGAAGTTCAGTGCTGAGAGCTTGTCACGTTGCCTGTGAAATAAACATCAGGCCTCGGTGGATCCAGAGCCACGTCCCTTTTCTTCTAGGAGGTGTCTTTTATTGATGCATTCATTTGGTTTTGAAATGAAGCTGAATCAAGGCTCTCTATAAAAGAAGTCTTCTTCTGAAGGTGATACAAATTAGACCTCAGCAGCAAAATCTTTCTCAAGTAATATTTTGCTACAGCCCTTGGGCACAGGAGGGAAGCTTGGACCTAACCCATTGTTTATGTTTCTATCCAGGATGAGGACTGTGAGTGTCTGACTTCCAGTGGACAACTTGATACCTGTATCTATCTCTATCTCATCTATATCACCGATATCTACCTATATCCATCTATGTATATATCTCTAGCTATACCTATATCTATATCCATATCTATCTAATCTAGATCTAGATCTTTAGGAGGAAGCTTTTCACCATGAGGGTGGTGAAACACTGGCCCAGGGAGGTGGTGGAAGCCTCATCCCTGGAGGTTATTCAGGCCAGGCTGGATGTGGCTGTGAGCAGCTTGCTGTAGTGTGAGGTGTCCCTGCCCATGGCAGGAGAGTTGGAACTGGATGGTCTTTTGAGGTCCCTTCCAGCCCTGAATGTTCTCTGATTCTCTGATTCCTTGATTCTATCTCTATCTCATCTCTCTCTCTCTTTATCATCTTTATCATCATGGTGCCACATCCAGCTGGCAGCCAGTCAGTAGTGGTTTGCCCCAAGGATCGGTGCTGGGCCCCATGCTCTTTAACATCTTTACTGATGATCTGGATGAGGGCACTGAGTCCATCAGCAGTAAATTTGCAGATGACATCAAGCTGGGGGCAGGAGTTGATCTGCTGGAGGGTAGAGAGGGACCTGGACAGGCTGGACAGATGGGCAGAGTCCAAGGGCAGGAGATTGAACACATCCAAGTGCCAGGTGCTGCACATTGGCCACAGCAACCCCCAGGCAGTGCTACAGGCTGGGGTCAGAGTGGCTGGAGAGCAGCCAGGCAGAGAGGGACCTGGGGGTGCTGGTCGATGATAGGCTGAACATGAGCCTGCAGTGTGCCCAGGAGGCCAAGAGGGCCAATGGCATCCTAGCCTGCATCAGGAAGAGTGTGGCCAGCAGGAGCAGGGAGGTCATTCTGCCCCTGTACACTGCACTGGTTAGGCCACAGCTTGAGTCCTGTGTCCAGTCCTGGGCCCCTCAGTTTAGGAAGGAGGTTGACTTGGTGGAAGGTGTCCAGAGAAGGGCAACAAAGCTGGGAAGGGATTTGAAACACAAGCCCTATGAGGAGAGGCTAAAAGAGCTGGGCAGCCAGGCAGCCAGCACCAGAACAAGAGGACACAGTCTCAGGCTGTGCCAGGGGAGGTTAGGCTGGATGTGAGGAGGAAGTTCTACGCAGAGAGAGTGATTGCCCATTGGAATGTGCTGCCCAGGGAGGTGGTGGAGTCACCTTCATTGGAGGTGTTCAGGAGGAGACTTGATGGGGTGCTTGGTGCCATGGTTTAGTTGATTAGGTGGTGTTGGATTGGATGATAAGTTGGACACGATGATCTTGAAGGTCTCTTCCAACCTGGTCTATTCTATTCCATTCTAGTCTAGTCTAGTCTAGTTTATCTCTGTCTCTATCATATCTATCACTCTCTATCTAGATGGATAGAGATATAGATACATATAGATGCATCTCCATGCTGTGCATGATATACAAAGAGAAAATACTTAGGGCAGTGAAAGATTTCCAGTGACTTTTGTAACATGATCATATCCAAACCTGCAGCAGTAATCACATTGGTAGTGTTTTATACAAGCTTCATGTTCACGCCTTCAAAACAGGGAGCTGAGTTTTTCTTGCTGGGCTGTTTGAGAGACCATTACAGAAAACAGCAGGCAGAGCTGCAGAAGTATTATTTAATGTAGCAAAACAAATGTGCAGGTCTGCACTTTCTGAGCTGTTTTCAGTGCATGTTTTCACACAACGGTGCCGTGGGAGGTTTTCTTTGTAGCAGTAACACTGCTTTGGTTTGGGGTTTCTTTAATGACAGCACAGGAGGATTTTCATTGTTATCTGCAGAAATAAGTGAGCTCTAGTGGAAATAAGAGTTGAAAAGGTGGCAGTGGATGTGTGCTTTAGCATTAGGCTCTGACTGTAAATCAAATGGAATATTAATCCCAAGGTATTCAGTTAAGCTTTGTGCAAACATTTACTGCAGTGACATATTCTGATCTAGGTATTCATCCAATGGGCTCTGCCTTTTCCTCTCTTGAATTTTTAATTTTGGAGTATTCAGTCAGAATTCACTGCTGACAGCTGGCTCTGTGCAGTAAAAGAACTTGGTGAAAAGCTGAAGTCTCTTCCACACAGAATGGTGCTGTGGTGGTCAGGTAATGGGATGCACAACATTCACACTCTCTGCATTTTTCAAGCGTTACTTTACATGTCTGGACACACTTGTCTTAGGTGTGCATAGAGAATTGTAGAGTTGTTGAGGCTGGAAAAGACCTTTCACTG
>CM037643.1:43654531-43698761 GCA_015227895.2 Colaptes auratus | reverse complement strand
GCAGTTCATAGAATGATAGAATCAATAAGATTGAAAAGACCTCAAAGATCATCAAGTCCAACCTGTCACCCAAGATCTCATGACTATTAAACCATGGCACCAAGTGCCACGTCCAATCCCCTCTTGAACACCTCCAGGATGGTGACTCTACCACCCTCCCTGGGCAGCACATTCCAATGGCTAACAACTCTCTCTGTGAAGAACTTTCTCCTCACCTCCAGCCTAAATTTCCCCTGGTGCAGCTTGAGACTGTGTCCTCTTGTTCTGGTGCTGGTTGACTGGGAGAAGAGACCAACCCCCACCTGGCTACAACCACCTTTCAGGCAGTTGTAGAGAGCAATGAGGTCTTCCCCTGAGCCCCCTCCTCTCTCCAGGCTAAGCACCCCCAGCTCCCTCACCTCTCCTCACAGGGCTGTGCTCCAACCCCTCCCCCAGCTTTGTTGCCCTTCTCTGGACACGTTCAAGAGTCTCAATATCCTTCTTAAATTGTGGGGCCCAGAACTGGACACAGGACTCAAGGTGTGGCCTAACCAGTGCTGCGTAGAGGGGCACAATGACTTCACAGTATCACAACATCTCTTGCCACACTCCAGGGCTTCACACAGACATGAAGGCCATCTAAACATTTCATTATCACTCCCTTTTTGGGTTCCAAAGCACTGCACAGACTAATTTGCTCTTTATTAACACATCTAATATTAACTTCTTAATGCCCACCTCGTTACCTCCATGCACATATTCACACCCCCGCTGTGTGAGGTCAATTAAGAGTGTGTTAAAGCAAGACAAGAGTGAAGTCTCTGTTTTCCTTTGTAATACAGAAGCCAGTCCCAGGTATGTTTCATTAGTTTGTGTCTTATGCAAACAAGCAATTAAGCTCCCAGAGACAATGTCACAATTCCTAGCATGCTTTCAACTCACCTTCCTAATCTGAAATCTGCCGTGAGGAGTAGCTGGTTTGGTGCCGCTGATGTGCACAATGTACTTCTTCTTCACGTTGAAAGGGATTCTTTCTCATTTTTCCCACCACACCCTGTTGCCTTTATTGCCTCTTACAGTTTTGCTTCTACCTCAGCATATTTTGCTTCACCTAAAAATAACAATATTTTCCCTGTCCTTTAAGAGCTCAGTACATTTTCTTAAGAACTTGGTTGACTGAACAGCCTACAAAAGTGCTGAATATTTGAAACAACTAGCCACCCCCACTGCATTCTGTACTGCTGAGTGTCCTGGAAACCTACAGCTTTCAGTGCAGATTTGCACAGCTCAGTAAATCTTTAAAATTATGCCATTATGTTTTCCCCCTTTTTTCTGCTCCCACTAGAAGACTGCATTACACTTCTGACAAAAAACCCCAACAGGTCTTGACTACTAAGCTCACTAAGACAGGTTTGGATGGTGTAGTAGTGCTAATCTCTACGGTGCCGTCACAACACTGTGCCCCTGGACTCTGCATTGGTTAGGCCACACCTTGAGTCCTGTGTCCAGTGCTGGGCCCCTCAGTTTAGGAAGGACATCGAGACACTTGAAGGTGTCCAGAGAAGGGCAACAAGGCTGGGGAGAGACCTTGAGCACAGCCCTGTGAGGAGAGGCTGAGGGAGCTGGGGTTGCTTAGCCTGGAGAAGAGGAAGCTCAGGGGAGACTTCATTGCTCTCTCCAACTCCCTGAAGGGAGGTTGTAGCCAGGAAGGGGTTGGTTTCTTCTCTCTAGCAACCAGCACCAGAACAAGAGGACACAGTCTCAAGCTGTGCCAGGGGAAGTTTAGGCTGGAGGTGAGGAGAAAGTTCTTCACTGAGAGAGTCATTCCCTATTGGGATGTGCTGCCCAGGGAGGTGGTGGAGTCACCGTCCCTGGAGGTGTTCAAGAGGGGACTGGATGTGGCACTTGGTGCCATGGTCTAGTCATGAGGTCTGTGGTGACAGATTGGACTTGATGACCTTTGAGGTCTCTTCCAACCTTGGTGATACTATACAATACAATACAATACAACAGGTTGGAAGAGACCTTCAAGATCATCACGTCCAACCCATCAACCAATCCAACCCACCTAAATACAATACAGTACCATACAGTACAATACAGTACAAAAGAGTACAATACAGTACAATACAGTACAATACAACCCACCTAAACAACTAAAAAACTAAACCCTGGCACCAAGCACCCCATCAAGCCTCTTCTTGAACACCTCCAATGAAGGTGACTCCACCACTTCTACAGGCAGCTGATTCCAGTGGGCAATCACTCTCTCAGTATAGAACTTCTTCCTAACATCCAGTCTAAACCTGCCCTGGCGCAGCTTGAGACTGTGTCCTCTTGTTCTGGTACTGGCTGCCTGGGAGAAGAGGCCAACCTCCGCCTGGCTACAACCTCCCTTCAGGGAGTTGTAGAGAGCAATAAGGTCACCCCTCAGTCTCCTCTTCTCCAGGCTAAGCAACCCCAGCTCCCTCAGCCTCTCCTCATAGGGCTTGTCTTCCAAACCCCTCACCAACTTTGTTGCCCTTCTCTGGACACGCTCCAGTAAGACAACATCTTTCCTAAACTGAGGGGCCCAGAACTGGACACAGTACTCAAGGTGTGGCCTAACCAGTGCAGTGTACAGGGGCAGAATGACCTCCCTGCTCCTGCTGGCCACACTCTTCCTGATGCAGGCCAGGATGCCATTGGCCTTCTTAGCTGCCTGGGCACACTGCAGGCTCCTGTTCAGCCTCCCATCAACCAGTACCCCCAGGTCCCTCTCTGCCTGGCCGCTCTCCAACCACTCTGACCCCAGCCTGTAGCACTGCATGGGGTTGCTGTGGCCAATGTGCAGCACCTGGCACTTGGATGTGTTCAATCTCCTGCCCTTGGACTCTGCCCATCTGTCCAGCCTGTCCAGGTCCCTCTGCAAAGCCTCTCTGCCCTCCAGCAGATCAACTCCTGCCCCCAGCTTGGTGTCGTCCGCAAATTTACTGATGATGGACTCAATGCCCTCATCCAGATCATCAATAAAGATGTTGAAGAGCATGGGGCCCAGCACTGATCCTTGGGGCACACCACTAGTGCCTGGCTGCCAGCTGGCTGTGGCACCATTCACCACCACTCTCTGGGCTCAGCCTCCAGCCAGTTCCTAACCCAGCTCAGAGTGCTGCTGTCCAAGCCATGGGCTGCCAGCTTGGCCAGGAGTTTGCTGTGGGGGACGGTGTCAAAGGCCTTGCTGAGGTCCAGGGAGACCACATCCACAGGCCTCCCCACATCAACCAGGCAGTCACCTGATCATAGAAGGAGATCAGGTTGGTCAGGCAGGACCTGCCCTTCCTAAATCCATGCTGGCTGGGCCTGATCCCTTGGCCATCCTGTAAGTGCTGCATGATCGCAGTCAAGATGACTGTTCCATAATCTTGCCTGTGATACTGTGTAACACACCTACTGCAGTCTTATTCACTGTGTTTTAACCACAGAAGATTGGCTGAACTCTCATTTAGACCAAAATCATAAAACTCTGTGGCCCTTTGTGCAACCCTAATCTAAGTTCACACATACACACAAAAGGAAATTTCCCCCCCCTCTGGATGTAGAATACAGAATTAACCAGGTTGGACAAGGCCTTTGAGATCATTGAGTCCAACCTATCACCCAACACCACCTCATCAACTAAACCATGGCACCAAGTGCCTCAACCAATCTTTTTTGAACACCTCCAGGGATGGTGTCTCCACCACCTCCCTGGGCAGCACATTCCAATTCTCTTTCTGTGAATGATTTCTTCCTCGCATCCATCCTAAACCTCCCCTTGTGCCGCTTGAGACTGTGTCCTCTCCTTCTGTCACAGGCTGCGTGGGAGAAGAGACCAACCCCCACCTGGCTACAACCTTCCTTCAGGTAAAATCGTAAAATGATATTGGGTTTGTGACTAACAGTGAACCAGGTCAGAAAAAGATTCCCATCTGTCTGTCCCCTGACTGCTCATTCCTGCCTCCAGCTGTGTCAACATCTGTCTACCTGAGCTGTGTGACTGTAACTCATAGCACGCCCTCACTGGTTGGGGCTGTGGTTAGTAGGTCGAGAGAGGTCTCCTCCCCCTCTGCTCTGCCCTGGTGAGGCTGCAGCTGGAATATTGTGTCCAGTTCTGGGCCCCTGAGTACAAGAAGGACCTCAGGGAACTGCTTGCAAGAGTCCAGAGCAGAGCCACAAAAATGATGAAGGGAGTGGAACATCTTCCTTAGAAGCAGAGCCTGAGGGAGCTGAGGGCTCTGTAGCTTGGAGAGGAGGAGACCAAGTGGTGACCTCATTGCTGTTGATAAAAGCTGTGCAGGGTGAGTGCCCAGAGGCTGGAGCCAGGCTCTGCTGGGGGATGCCCAATGCCAGCACAAGGGGCAGTGGTGGAAGCTGAGGCAGAGGAAGTGCCATAGAAACAGGAGGAAGAAGTTTTTCCCTGTGAGGGTGCCAGAGCCCTGGAGCAGGCTGCCCAGGGGGGTTGTGGAGTCTCCCTCTCTGGAGATATTCCAAACCCACCTGGATGTGTTCCTGTGTGATGTGCTCTAGGTGCTCCTGCTCTGGCAGGGGGGTTGGGCTGGATGAGGTTTTGAGTTCCCTTCCAGCCCCTAACACTCTGTGAGTCTGAGATTCTATGATTTTTTTTCCCTATAAAACTTAACAAGCTTCTGACTGCCATTTTGTACGCTGGCCAGTGATAAACCCATGACTGTCATTTACCTCTACCTATACCTTCTTTACAAAGATTGCATACAGACAGCATTCCATATTTCAACTATTCTCCACTGGTCAGGGAGTGCAGAGAAGCATTTCTGGCCAGGAGAAGATATTCACCTCAAGGCCATTTTGAGCTAATTTCTATAATCATTTCAATGCCGCAGTGCTAAGAGCAGAAAAGTGAACACAGCCGTGCAACCTGGGAGCATGCCAGCGCCACTGATGATGCTGTTTGCACAGGTTCAGGTTGCATTCTGCATTCTACTCTCTTATTTGAATGCTTTAATTGACTCTATGATTTCTGGGCCTTCAACACTTGGAATCAAATATGCACTTCTGAGCTTCAGTTGGTTCCTTCTCTCCTCTACTCCTCATCTTCTTCACATCTTTTGCAATTTTTCCTTCCTGCTTGCTGAGATTTCCCTTGACAGTAGCTAATAAATCATTGTCCCTTAAACAGGCTGATGAAATTTCCATGAAGCTCGAGCTTCATAAATTAGCATTTTTATGGTCTGCATATATGCTTTTGAAATGGAAAGAAACAACATGGTAAAACCCTCTGAAGGCTGCTGCGGTGACCTCCTTCTCCCAGCCACTGCCACTGGAACTCCCCAGCGCTGGTTTGCTGTGAAATTCTGTACCACAGTGTGATGCAAGAAGGGTTGCTGCAAAAAAAGTTCTTCATCCTACGTGCTACAAAAGTGAATTTTACTCATTAATATCCTTTTATGTTCCTTTCAGAGTTCCCTGCACCCACATTCCATCCTTCTCCGCCTGTTTTGCCTCCTGTAACACCTGACCGCAAGGTGGACAAGCCAACAATGGACGAGGCGGCAACTGATTTTCAAATGACCAGTCCTGTAGAACATCCATAATCCTTAATCAGGCATCTGGAGTCCTTGTGTAGTTCTTCAGAATGCCTCACATATTGCCTTTTGAAAAGGGAGGCAATCCCCTCTCACGCTACAGCAACGTTTTCACCCAGGGTGTACCCCAGGCTGTACCCCAGGGTACAGCGAGAAACCCCTAGTGGAATGAAAAGCGAAACTTTCTCACTCGCAGAGCAAAACAGAAGAGGAAGGCAGATACCTAGGAGGTAATTTTTTTAGCAGCATTATTTTCATGCCATTCTCAGCTGTGTGAATAAATTTGCTCATCTCCAAGTTCCTACTAAGAGGCACTGGTACCAGGGAAGAGTAAGGCACTTTTTGCCTTTTTGCCTGACCCTGTGATGCTGTGTCACTGCAGAACAAGGGCTTTATGGGCTCAGAAGGAAGACAAGGGATATAGAACCCCTCTGAGGTGAGAGGTCGTCAGCAGACATTAGTCCTAAACTGGCACGACAAAGATCATTGACTGACCAAATGAGAGACTGCATTTGAAGTGAGGTTGGCCACTAGAGCTTGGTGTCATCTGCAAATTTACTGATGATGGACTCAATGCCCTCATCCATATTATCAATGAAGATATTGAACAGGATGGGGCCCAGCAATGATCCCTAGTGCCTGGCTGCCAGCTGGCTGTGGCACCATTCACCACCACTCTCTGGGCTCAGCCTCCAGCCAGTTCCTAACCCAGCTCAGAGTGCTGCTGTCCAAGCCATGGGCTGACAGCTTGGCCAGGAGTTTGCTGTGGGGGACGGTGTCAAAGGCCTTGCTGAAGTCTAGGCAGACTACATCCACAGCCTGCCCCACAGCCACCAGGCAGTCACCTGGGCATAGAAGGAGATCAGGTTGGTCAGGCAGGACCTGCCCTTCCTAAAGCCATGCTGGCTGGGCTGATCCCTTGGCCATCCTGTAAGTGCTGCATGATTGCACTCAGGATGACTGTTCCATCACCTTGCCTGGCACTGAGGTCAGGCTGACAGGTCTATCATTCCCTGGCTCTTCCAACCGGCCCTGCTTGTGGATGGGCACCACGATGGCAGCTTCCAGTCTTCTGGGACCTCTCCCATGAGCCAGGACTGCAGAAAAATGATGGTTGCTCTCTGTCATATTCAGCAGTTCATTTCTGTATTTTTTCCCCAGTTACTGAAACACATTTGACTCCATTTGACTGCTACCTCTCTCATTGATTTCTCCTCAGTTTCTCACTTATTTGAAGTGAGTGCATACCTCTGAGCAGACATATGTCTCCCTTAGAGTATTTCTAGTGGTTTTTCCTTTTTCTTATGATTTGACATAAGATCTTCTCCAACCTAAATGGTTCCACTATAAATTAAAACACGTGGGGGAAATGAGAAGGTTTTGTCAGAGAAGGTTGTAGAACCATCTGTTTTCCTAGATGAAATATCAGAAACAAAAATGAAATAAAGTATGTTGCAACACATTCTGGTGCAGAGCTTTTTAACACCGTTTTGAAGGCTTTCCCAGGTTCCTGTCCTGTCCCCACATACCACAGGTTTCTGTTCACAGATCTTAGACTGCAAGATTTGTTCTCCATGTGTGTATGATTCTGTGCATACAGGCAAGGAACACCAAATTGTTTTGTATGGAAGGAAGGAAAACACCATCTAGGTGTGCAGCTGAACAAGGCAATGTGCCCTGGTGGCCAAGAAGGCCAATGGGATCCTGGGCTGCATTCAGAGGAGTGTGTCCAGCAGAGCCAGGGAGGTTCTCCTCCCACTATACTCTGTCCTAGTGAGACCTCACCTGGAATATTGCATCCAGTTCTGGGCTCCCCAGTTCAAGAGGGACAGGGATCTGTTGGAGAGAGTCCAACAGAGAGGTACAAGGATGCTGAAGGGACTGCAGCACTGCCTGGTGAGGAGAGGCTGAGAGCCCTGGGGCTGTTCAGTCTGGAGAGAAGAAGAATGAGAGGGGATTTAATAAATGTTTATAGATATCTGAGGGCTGGGGGTCAAGAGGGAGGGGACAGGCTCTGATCAGTTACTCCCTGTGATAAGACAAGGAGCAATGGATGGAAACTCCAGCACAGGAGACCCCACCTCAACATGAGGAGGAACTTCTTCACTGTGAGGGGTCCCAGAGCCCTGGAGCAGGCTGCCCAGAGAGGTTGTGGAGTCTTCTCTGGAGCCTTTCCAGCCCTGTCTGGATATGTTCCTGTGTGACCTGTGCTGGATTCTATGGTCCTGCTCTGGCAGGGGGGGTGGACTGGATGGTCTCCAGAGGTCCCTTCCAGCCCCTAACTCCCTGTGATCCTATGATAATGCACAATGACTTTGGCTGCCACACCAACTGTGCTGAGAACTTACCACAAGGTAAGGGCATGATCAGTTACCCTGCATTGGAGAGAAGTTTACTTTTCATTCTGCTTTTAGGTATTCTGGTGACTATGTCAAATCTTTGCTGTAGTGTAATACTAGCACAAAACTTTACTGGAGTCTGCCTCCTCAGACTCCTTAGTTTCTCTATGTACCTGAGTCCAAAACTACTTATGGGAGAGTACAGTTTAATCAAAATGCACAACACAGCTCCTCAGTTATGTTGTTAGTGTGCTGAAAATGTCACTGAACTATTTTTAGTATTCTTTTTATCAAGATAGAACCATAGAATTGTCAGGGTTGGAAGGGACCTCAAGGATCATCCAGTTCCAAGTTCCAAGCCCCCTGCCATGGGCAGGGACACCTCACACTGCAGCAGGTTGCTCACAGCCACATCCAGCCTGGCTGCAAACACCTCCAGGCAGGAGGCTGCCACCACCTCCCTGGACAACCTGTGCCAGGCTCTCACCACCCTCATGGGGAACAACTTCTTCCTAACATCCAATCTGAATCTACCCATGTGTATTTTTTCCCATTCCTCTTAGTCCTGTCACTCCCTCACACCCTACAATGTCCCTCATAGAAGACATAATTTATTTATTTATCAATTATTTATCATTGACATTATTTATCAATCATTAAACACAACACTAACAAAAAGGGTAAGAAGGAGGAACCAGGCAACTCCAGGCCAGTCAGTCTCACCCCTGTGCCCGGAAAGATCATGGAGCAGATCCTCCTGGAGGCACTACTGACTCAGAAGAATAGTGAAGAGGTGATTGGGAGCAGTCAGCATGGCTTTGCCAAGGGCAAATCCTGCCTGACAAACCTGGTGGCCTTCTATGAGCAGGTCACAACATTAATAGCTGAGGGGCGAGCAGCTGATGTTGTTTACCTGGAGCTGAGCAAAGCCTTTGACACTGTCCCACACCACATCCTGGTCTCCAGGCTGGTGACACATGGGTGTGATGGGTGACCACTAGATGGATACAGAACTGGCTTGATGGCTGCACCCAAAGAGTGGCTGTCAATGGGTGAGGTGAGTCTCTCCCTCTACTCAGCTCTGGTGAGACCCCACCTGGAGTACTGCCTCCAGTTCTGGAGCCCCTATTACAAGAGGGTGCTGGAAGGTGTCCAGAGAAGGGCCAGGAGGATGAGCAGAGGGCTGGAGCACCTCTCCTGTGAGGACAGACTGAAGGAGTTGGGGCTGTTCAGTCTGCAGAAGAGAAGGCTCCCAGGTGACCTCATTGTGGCCTTCCAGGATCTGAAGAGGGCTATAAGAAGGCTGGGGAGGGACTCTTCAGGCTATCAGGTAGTGATAGGACTAGGGGGAATGGAATGAAGCTGGAGGTGGGGAGATTCAGGCTGGAGGTGAGGAGGAAGTTCTTCCCCATGAGAGTGGTGAAGCCCTGGAATGGGTTGTCCAGGGAGGTGGTTGAGGCCCCATCCCCGGAGGTGTTTAAGGCCAGGCTGGATGAGGCTCTGGCCAGGCTGCTCTAGTGTGGGGTGTCCCTGCCCATGGCAGGGGGGTTGGAACTGGATGATCCCTGTGGTCCCTTCCAACCCTGACTGAAACTATGAAACTAACACTTTACTTCCCCAGAAATAAATTATGTTCAAGAAATTCAATAAAAGAAATGCAAATAAGGCAGAATTGCAGGTTTGGAAAGCCCTGAGTCAAAGAGTATCCCAAGGCCCTATCAGCACGGTACATTCTGCGGGCAGTGAGCGCAGGAGAAAGCAGCTCATTGTCCTCGAAGAAAGTTACACACCCATACCAATCCTGCCTGCATTCACTCATGTCCTCCTTCAGGAAATGACCTAAAATTACAAGACACAAACCCCCTTGGCACCCTTCTTGTCTTACAATGTAAATTATCACCAACAGCCAGAACGCCCCACTGAGAAGCAAGAGACCTGGGGCCCTGCACACAGACATCCTTGCTCATACTTCAAGGCCTCCTGCGGTGTCACACACCTGGATCCACTCTCCTGCTGTGGCAAGAGATCTGGGTGGGTAATTAGCAGTATGCATGGATAACCTCTGTGGGAGAGAGGTATTTTGGAAGCAGTAACTGGCACACTGTCTGGGTTTGGTTTGTGCTTGGGCTGCTTGACAGCCATACGGCTGGAAAGACGAAAACATTCATTGCCTCAGTCTACTGTGGGATCTTAAACAGCTTGGGTGAGGAGAAATGGAAGTAAAGCCATTAGTCCAATTATCCAAGGCTCCCAGGAATATACTGAACCATGAGAAATTTACTTTCGTTTAATGAACTGCTTGAAATGAGAACTGTAAGGAAACAGCAAGAGAGGCAGAAGCTGTGTGAGTGTCAGCTGATGGAACTGCAGCAGCACGGAGCAGCACCTGAGCAAATGGGGACATGCTCCTCCTCCCACACCAATCCACATCTCTGAAGGACTCCCACTAGGCTTGAAAACAACAAGAACCACATTTAAACGGACTTTGAATATTATTTACTTATTTTTTATATGTATTGACACACACTGCCCCCTGATTCTGTTCTCTGGCCTTTGTCCATTTCAGAAGTTTGCCACAAATCAATTGTTTCACTAAAACCTGAAACAAAAGGGACCAGTGCTCTGAGTTAAGAAAATTGGTCCTTTTACAAGATTCAACTTGTTAATAGTGAATATCTGATCATAATGTTTCAGTGTCTGCTCTTCGTTCCATTGGGCAATCATCATAAATTGTAGAACCATAAATCATAGAATTGCAGGGGTTGGAAAGGACCTCCAGAGACCATCAAGTCCAAGCCCCCTGTCAAAGCAGGACAGCTCACACAGGAATGCATCCAGGTGGGCTTAGAAAGTCTCCACAGAAGGAGACTCCACAACTTCTCTGGGCAGCCTGCTCCAGGGCTCCAGCACCAAGGAAGTTTCTCCTCACGTTGAGCAGCCTGCTCTTGGTTCCAGTTTATACCCACAGTTCCTTGTTCTGTTACTGGGCACTACTGAAAAGAGCCTGGCACCTTCATCTTGACACTTACCCTTCAGATATTTATAGGCATTGACAAAACTCCCTCTCAGGCTTCTCTTCTCCAGACTAAACAGCCCCAGGGCTCAGCCTTTCCTGAGATGTTCAACAGGACCAACAACATAATAAATCATCCGAGTGATGCAAAGGAACAAGCAGCAGTACAGAGCTGGCTCACACTCCCAGTCCACATCAAATTCACCCACAGGTATGTTTCCAGAGAAACTTCTTTGTAAGGAAAAATTACAGATAGGTTTGATTTCCCTTTGCTGGGGTTTTTTGGTGTTTTTTTTTCCCCCCAACAAAAATTGTAACTGTGCAGAATTTTTTGTTGCCTCACGAGTGGAACTACAGAGATCTCCTTTGGGGCTGTGGGGCTTTTTTTAGAATGTAATGTGGTCTGAACAAATCCAAAAGAGTTTAAATCCAAAACAGTTTAATAAGAAAATCCTCTGGGAGATTTTTAATGATTCAGATTTTTAACGATCCAGGGAGGTGGTTGAGGCCCCATCCCTGGAGGTGTTTAAGCCCAGGCTGGATGAGGCTCTGGCCAGGCTGCTCTAGTGTGGGGTGTCCCTGCCCATGGCAGGGGGGTTGGAACTAGCTGGTCCTTGTGGTCCCTTCCAATCCTGACTGATACTATAATGAAAAAATGCTTTGAAATCTCAGAGTTTAATCACTGAATAATATCTCTATATAACCTGCAATATCAGCAATGTACTGTTTAAAGTTTCACACTGTGCCAGGGGAGGCTTAGGCTGGTTGTTAAGGAGAAATTCCTCCCAGAAGGAGAGATTGGCCACTGGAATGTGCTGCCCAGGGAGGTGGTGGAGTCACCATCCTTGGAGTTGTTTAAGAAGAGCCTGGATGAGGCACTTGGTGCCATGGTTTAGTTGATCAGATAGTGCTGGGTGATAGGTTGGACTTGATGATCTCAAAGGACTTTCCAAACTGGTTAATTCTGTATTCTGCATTAATTATATGGTGTTCTATTCTATGAACAAATATTTCTGTTATGTGTCTTAGAAACTAAATAAAAGCAGCACTGGTGAAAACATAAACTATTTAAATGCCAAGAGCCATATCTATGCAACCTCAGTGCAGTAATTCACATGCCAAGATGTGACCCAAGAAAAAGGCTTCACAAGTGAAAATACACAGAAGGAAAGGTCAGTAGCATGGAGCAGATACAAATAGTGCCCCTTGCATAGCCTCATTGGGTACTGATTGCATCTAAAAAGTGCTATTCTATCCATTAGTTTAAGAGGTATTTCTGATAAATAATATAAGACCAACTAAGCTAAGCAGAGAAGGCTTAGCTCACCAGGCCTGGAGCTTAAGTAACAGTAGCTACCTTCTCTTTTTTGCAACTCACTGCACAGTCATGATCAATACTGCATAGGAACACTTCTGTGTAATTATTCTGCTCTTTTCTGTGCAACATCTAATGAAGAAAAAAGACATTCATCTGTTTTGTTTGATTTTATTAGCACTGGTATAAGCAGGGCTACAAACGAGGCTTTGCTGTCTGTTCCCACAAATTGTTCCCAGAAGCAAAACACAGACCTGCATACTTTGTTCACATCCTGTTCTCCATTATCAGATATCTTCACTTCCCCAGTGATTTTTAATACCTGCATTTTACTGAACTTTCACCATCAGATTTAAGATCACACTAAAAAAAATTAATCAAATAGCTGCTGGTCCTTACAAATCAAAAGAAGGAGATGCTTGAACTTCAGGAGTGATCGTGAAATTGCTAAACCCTGCTATGAAGACAGGCTGAGGGAGCTGGGGTTATTCAGCCTGAAGAAGAAAAAGCTCTAGGGAGATCTAATAGCAGCCTGCCAGCACCAGAAGGGAGCTACAAGAAGGATGACGAGAGGCTGTTCCCAAAGGGCTGCAGTCACAGGACCAGGGGCAAGGGCTTCAAACTAGAGCAAAGCAGATTGAGATGGGATGTGAGGAGCAAGTTCCACACCATGAGGGTGGTGGAAGACTGGAACAGGTTGCCCAGGGAGGTGGGTGGGGCCCATCCCTAGAGATATTCAAGGTGAGGCTGGACAGGGATCAGGGCCACCTGATCTAGTCGGGGATGTCCCTGCTGACTGCAGAGGGGTTTGGACTGGATGACCTTTGGAGGTCCCTTCCAGCCCAGCCCATTCTGTGATTGTATGCAAAGTGGAATGTGTAAAATGTCAGAGATTTAAATCTTTGCTTAATTACATGCAGGTATACTGTGTGCTTTTGAGACCCAAATATTGCTTGCAGCATGGAATTGTCCCTATTAACTACAATCCAAGAACGCTGCAAAATCATCAAGCCTATCAGAGGGATCAGGCTCACACCCATGCCACTATTTGTCCATCATAGTTTCATAGTTTCAGTCAGGGTTGGAAGGGACCACAAGGATCAGCTAGTTCCAACCCCCCTGCCATGGGCAGGGACACCCCACACTAGATCAGGCTGGCCAGAGCCTCATCCAGCCTGGGCTTAAACACCTCCAGGGACGGGGCCTCAACCACCTCCCTGGACAACCCATTCCAGGGCTTCACCACCCTCATGGGGAAGAACTTCCTCCTCACATCCAGTCTGAATCTCCCCACCTCCAGCTTCATTCCATTCCCCCTAGTCCTATCACTTCCTGATAGCCTGAAGAGTCCCTCCCCAGCCTTCTTGTAGGCCCCTTCAGATACTGGAAGGCCACAATGAGGTCACCTCAGAGCCTTCTCTTCTCCAAACTGAACAGCCCCAACTCCTTCAGTCATCCACTACATGTATTTCAGTGTTTCTACTTCTTCCTACTCTAGCAAGCTCAGAGTTCAAAAGAAATCAATTTTTAATTATTTTAAATCAAATTACATGGGGGCTTTTGCAAAATGTGATTCCACAGGAGGCACCATAACAATGCTATTACCCCACGTGATTGCCATAGCTGAACGATGATCCTTATCCATTGGCTTAATTGAGGCAATTAATAGCTAATTTTACAACCTACATCTTTTACCTTACTAATAAGTAGGGGGAAAATCCATTAAGGTAATGTAATTATACAGGTTGGAACATAGCAAGGAAGCAATAATAGTTTATTTAGGGTTGACCTTGCAGCTTGCACGCTACAGGGCTGCAGCTTGCAGCTGTCTAGGACCATGACTTGTGCGTGACAATACACATCCTGAACACCTCTGCATAACCTTGTGAATGAGGTATTGAGATGAACTTTGGAGGCTCTAAATGTTGCTGCCACTCAACACCAAGAAAATGTTGTACACAAAAAATCCAGGTATTGCAGAGTACTACTTTAACATGTACTTGCCACTTCCTTTTGTGACTTGATAAAATGTATTATCGTTTTAGAGCTGAGAGGACAAACAGAACAGCTCCTAGCAAACATTATGTTTAAATGGGAAAACGATTATGCTGCTGCAATTATTGCAGAGATGCTAGAGATAAGAATGGAAAAGGCAGGAAACCACAGAATTGTCAGGGTCGGAAGGGGGCTCAAGGATCATCCAGTTCCAAGCCCCCTGCCATGGGCAGGGACACCTCACACCAGAGCAGGTTGCTCACAGCCACATCCAGCCTGCACTCAAAAACTTCCAGGGAGGGATGAGGCTTCCACCTGTGCCAGTGTCTTACCACCCTCATGAGGAACAATTTCCTCCTGACATCCAATCTGAATCTACCCACTTCTAGTTTTGCTCCATTCTCCCCACTCCCTGACTCCTATCATTCCCTTACATCCTCAAAAGTTCCTCCCCAGCTTTCTTGGAGCCCTCTTCAGATACTGGAAGGCCACAAGAAGGTCTCCTCAGAGCCTTCTCTTCTCCAGACTGAACAACCCCAATTCTCTCAGTCTGTCTCCAGAGCAGAGCAGCTCCAGCCCTCTGATCATCCTCATGCCACTTCTCTGGACACCTTCCAGCACCTCCAGATCCTTCCTGGCACAGAGGCTCCAGAACTGGACACAGAGCTCCAGCTGTGGTCTCAGCAGAGCAGAGCAGAGGGGCAGAATCCCCTCCCTGGCCCTGCTGGCCACACTTCTCTTGCTGCAGCCCAGGCTCTGCTTGGCTCTCTGAGCTGCAAGTGCTCCCTGCTGGCTCCTGTTGAGCTTCTCATCCTCCAGCACCCCCAGGGCCTTTTGTTCAGGGCTGCTCTCAAGCCAGTTGCTGCCCAGCCTATACTGGTGCTTGGGATTGCCCTAACCCAGATGCAGTGCAACCTTGTGCTTGTTCTTGTTGAACTTCGTGTCTACATACAGTGAATGTACATAAGTTAATGAACTCACATTAATTCATGACATTAACTTTTATTCCTGAAAAGCAACTTGTAGGACCTGGTTTTCCACTACCACCACCAGTTTTCTTGACACAGCTCTTACAGGACTTTTTCTTTGGTCAAAGCACAAAGGCCATCAATCTCCAAGCCAGTGATATTCAGAAACATCATCAGAATGTTACAGAAATTTGCATGTAAATGAAACAAACCAAAAACCCAAACAAACAGCTGATGAGCTACCCATACAGCAATCTGCTCACAACACGCTTCTGAAAGCCACAAATGCTGATGGAAGACAGAAAGGACATAGAAAGCAGTAAGTACCAATTTATTAATCAGTCTTCACCATTACAGAGGTGAAAACTACAGCTGGGTATCAAGCATTTCATATAAACAGTTCACAATCATGATAGCAACCAACTGAACAATGCAGCAGACTGCAACCAACTGAACAATGCAGCTCAGCAGCAACCAACTGAACAATGCAGCAGACAGCAACCAACTGAACAATGCAGCTCAGCAGCAACCAACTGAACAATGCAGCAGACTGCAACCAACTGAACAATGCAGCTCAGCAGCAACCAACTGAACAATGCAGCAGACAGCAACCAACTGAACAATGCAGCAGACAGCAACTAACTGAACAATGCAGCTCAGCAGCAACTAACTGAACAATGCAGCAGACAGCAACCAACTGAACAGTGCAGCAGACAGCAACCAACTGAACAATGCAGCTCAGCAGCAACCAACTGAACAATGCAGCTCAGCAGCAACCAACTGAACAATGCAGCAGACAGCAACCAACTGAACAATGCAGCTCAGCAGCAACCAACTGAACAATGCAGCAGACAGCAACCAACTGAACAATGCAGCAGACAGCAACCAACTGAACAATGCAGCTCAGCAGCAACCAACTGAACAATGCAGCAGACAGCAACCAACTGAACAATGCAGCAGACAGCAACCAACTGAACAATGCAGCTCAGCAGCAACCAACTGAACAATGCAGCTCAGCAGCAACCAACTGAACAATTGCAGCTCAGCAGCAACTAACTGAACAATTGCAGCTCAGCAGCAACCAACTGAACAATGCAGCTCAGCAGCAACCAACTGAACAATGCAGCTCAGCAGCAACCAACTGAACAATGCAACTCAGCAGCAACCAACTGAACAATGCAGCTCAGCAGCAACCAACTGAACAATGCAACTCAGCAGCAACCACTGAACAATGCAGCTCAGCAGCAACCAGCTGAACAATGCAGCTCAGCAGCAACCAACTGAACAATGCAGCTCAGCAGCAACCAACTGAACAATTGCAGCTCAGCAGCAACCAGCTGAACAATGCAGCTCAGCAGCAACCAACTGAACAATGCAGCTCAGCAGCAACCAACTGAACAATGCAGCTCAGCAGCAACCAACTGAACAATGCAGCAGACTGCAACCAACTGAACAATGCAGCTCAGGGTCCAGGGGCACAATGACCTCTCTGCTCCTTCTGGCCACACTATTCCTAATGTAGGCCAGGATGCCATTGGCCTTCTTGGCCACCTGGACACACTGCTGGCTCATGTTCAGACGGCTGTCAATCAGCACCCCCAGGTCCTTCTCTGTTTGGCAGCTCTCTTGTTGGACTTGTTGAATGCCATCCTGTTGGACTCTGCCCATCTGTCCAGTCAGTTGAGGTCCCTCTGCAGAGCCCTTCTGCTCTCTAACAGATCAACATCTGCTCCCAACTTGGTGTCACCAACAGTTTTACTGTTGATGGACTCCATCCCCTCATCCAGATCATCAGTGAAGATATTAAAGAGGATGGGCCCCAGCACTGATCCCTGGGGGACGCCACTGGTGACTGGGATTTCTTTCCAATTCAATGAGAGCCTCATTATTTTACTTCTTTCGGGAGTAAAATTCTTTCTGTCCACTCTTCAAACTAAGACCAGGCTCCAGGCCATGAACAATGGACAATGAAAGTACTGCTTTCTAGCCCATATGAAAGAGCATTAGACTAAATGCTTACAAACAAACAAACAAGCAAATACATTTCAAAAACCACTTTCCTGCAGAACTGTTGGAGCAAAGAGGGGAAGAGTAGAGATTAGTGTAAAACAAATTTGCTATGCACAAGACTGAAAAGGTCAAAACACACCCACATGGTTCCAGAGACACATGTCACTGTACCTGGTGGGGAACTGCCTTCACCCAGTGGCAATGATTACACAGGCTGTGAGCATATTTGCAATTCATGACAACTGATGGATGGAAGGAATAGAAAGGGACAAAGAACAGAGAGAGAAGGAATGGAATGATATTAAACAAAGACCAGCATGTAGATATAAAGCAAGCAAAACCAGAATCTTTGTGGACATACTGAAGAACTCAGTGCCTACCCCAGCTCAATTCTGAAATCTCTAAACTACATGGATCATTTTTACAGACCTTGTCCTGACATCTGGCTACTTTCTGCTTGTAACTGCACTCGAGAAAGGCTGCTTCTCCGTGCACATAACATCTCAGTTGGTATTGCCCTCCCTTATCAGAGTATTAGAGACTGTGGCAAGAAAGTCACAGGCTCACAGGATGTTAGGGGCTGGAAGAGACCTCTGGAGGTCTTTGAGTCCAACCCACCTTCCAGAGCACAGTCACACAGAACACATCCAGATGGGGCTTGAAAGTCTTCAGAGAAGGAGACTCCACAACCTCTCTGGGCAGCCTGCTCCAGTGCTCTGTGACCCTCACAGTGAAGAAGTTCCTCCTCATGTCGAGGTGGAACCTCCTGTGCTGCAGCTTCCATCCCTTGCCCCTTGTCCTATGCTGGGGCACAAGCAAGCAGAGGCTGTCCCTGTCCCTTCCTTCCTGACCCCCAGCCCTCAGATATTGATAGACATTGATCAGACCCCCTCTCAGTCTTCTTCTCTCCAGACTGAACAGCTCCAGGGCTCTCAGCCTCTCCTCCCCAGGCAGTGCTGCAGTCCCTGCAGCATCCTTGTAGCCCTCCCTTGGACTCTCTCCAGCAGATCCCTGTCCCTCTTGAACTGGGGAGCCCAGAACTGGATGCAATATTCCAGGTGAGGTCTCATCGGGGCAGAGCAGAGGGGAGGAGAACCTCCCTGGCTCTGCTGGACACACTCCTCTGAATGCAGCCCAGGATCCCATTGGCCTTCTTGGCCCCCAGGGCACATTGCTGTCCCACCACTGTCACCAGAGTGCAGCTACATTTCTGTTGTGGAGTATCTCAACCTTGCACATTATATTAGGTTATGAACACGTGTAGGGAGACGTGTCACTGGAGCAAACCCTTGGTTAAATCAGCTTCAGAAGAGCCACTGAAAATTTCTCTTACAGTGCCTAAGAAGTGTGCCCTGATGGCAAAGAAGGCCAGTAGTATAGCTGGGTGCATTAAGAAGAGTGTGAACAGCAGGTCAACTGAGGTTCTCCTCCCCTTCTACTCAGCCCTAGCTAGACCACCTCTGGACTACTGTGTACAGTTCTGGGCTCCCCAGTGCAAGAGGGACAGGGAACTACTGAGAAGAGTTCAAGGGAAGCTATGAAGATGATTAAGCATCTTTCTTATGAGGAAATACTGAGAGCCCTGGGGCTGTTTAGAGGGGGACATTATCAATGTCTACAAATCTCTGCAGGGTGTCTGTCAAGAGCATGCAGCCAGGCTCTTTTCAGTGATGCTCAGTTGATAGGATGAGGAGCACTGCACATAAACTCAATCACAGCAAATTCCATCTCAGAATGAGAAAAAACTTTTTTACTGTGAGAGTGACGGAGCACTGGAGCAGGCTGCCCTGTGAAGTCGAGGAGTCTCCTTCTCTAGAGATCTTCAAAACCCACCTGGAGGTGTTCCTGTGTGACCTGCCCTAAGTGGTCCTGCTTTGCAGGACTGGATGATCTCTGGAGGTCCCTGCCAACCTCTAGCATTCTGTGATTCTATGAGCAGATGATATATACATAAAATGTACAAGTATACATGAAACCCACTTCCACTAGAACTTCATCCCCTGGCTGTATCTTCTGTGTTACAGTATCAGTTCCACTCTTTTGTGAGGAAAAAGCAGAGATGGGGCAGTGTTACGGGGTGCTCCAAACCCCCTTCCCCACCTCCATCAGCGGAGGTTTTGAATGGGGAAAGACAAGGCAGGAATTGCCTTCTAAGGGGCTCACTGCTTTCCCCCTTCCCCGGGGACAAGTAAACGACGCCTACTCTTCCCACCGGAGCGGAGGCCCCTCACAGGTATTCACCCGTGGGGGAAGTCGGTCCTGTTTGGGAGCTATGATTAGCCGGGCGCTTCACAGGCAGTGTATCACAGTATTGCTAAGGTTGGAAGAGACCTCGAAGATCATCGAGTCCAACCTGTCTCCACAAACCCCATGACTAGACCATGGCACCAAGTGAAAGGACATTGCTCCCCAGAGAGAGCACTCCTGCCCACTGCAGGCTTGAACTCACGACCTTCCCAGTAAGAGTCTTAGGTGCTACCAACTGAGTCACATGTTTTAGTTAAATACTTAGTTACATTAGTTACTTTAGTTACATAGGCACTGCACACACAGTCTACGAACGCCTTAATCAGTGACCAGAAAGCGGTCGGTGCTGGCTCCCATCTTTCCGCTCTCGTTTTCCACTCGCTCCCATTTTGCCGTTCGCTCTGCATTCGTGGTGAAATTGGAGAAACCAGCACTCGGACCTGGCTGCTCCCCGGACCTGCCTGCCGCGGAGCGACCCTGCCTGCCGCGGAGCGACCCTGCCTGCCGCGACACCGCAGCTTTGCTTGCGCTGCTCGGACAGTACTGCTGCTGCTGCAGGAGTTTCCCCTCGCGGCAGCCGTGTCTGCGGACACTTTGATTCTGGCGGGTCCCTTGTCCTCAGATTTGTGCCACGTCATCTACAAATCGGATTATAAACCTGCAGTTCTGGAGCCTGCCGCCGAAGAGAGACCTAGGGACGGCCGTCAAATTCCTGCTCCGTCCCCGCAAGTGCAGCCTGGCGTTCTCACACTTTCCCTCATGTGTTGGCTTGCCTCTGATGTTATAAGTGGGGTGAAGCTATTTTGTGACTTAGCCTTTTCCACTTCCTGAATTCTCTAAATCGCACTAAAGTTGCCCATAAGCATCCTGATAGAACTCGTGATCGAATAGGACCTATAAATAATCAAGTGAGTTTTGTACATCATTTAGGGGCAGGGGTTTGGGGAAGAATAAAGATATCTCTTTTTATAATTCCCACCAATCGAAACAGTCAGAGATCACACCAAGCTGGGACTCCCTGGCTCAGGGTGGTACCCAGAAACAGTCAGAGATCACACCAAGCTGGGACTCCGGCTCAGGGTGGTACCCAGAAACAGTCAGAGATCACACCAAGCTGGGACTCCGGCTCAGGGTGGTACCCAAGGGGAGCTAAACAGGAGCAGTGTGATCCAGCTGCATACAGGAAGCCTAATCCTTGCACTATTGGGTTATGTGCAAATTTGGCTCCCCATAATGTATTCTCCAACTGAAACACTGTCTTGAAAGTTCCTGATGTTTCTTCCTTGTTCTTCCTTCACTGATGTGCTTAGGCTCCCTTTCCCTTACAAAGGCCACAGTGTAACTGAGGGGAAGAGATCTGCTGTGGGGAGGAAGGACGGGAGGCAGAAACCCGCTGTGGGCAACAAAGCAAGGGCAACATTCAGCAGCAGTAATACTGTTCCCAGCTCCCATATTCAGCATTTCAAGTGATGCATGGCCAGAAATAGTAAACTGCAGATGACTTGAGCCTGCAGAATACCACCAGTTTTCATGTCACTTATGCAGAGTGTTTTAATTACCCCTGTTACACCAAAATCAGGCTGACAATTTCCTGGTGCTTTAGTCCACTTCAGGAGTAGACTCAATTTGCAAGATGCAATCACTGCTGAAAGCCATTCATAGAAAGAGGTGTAAAAGAAATTAAACCATAAGGCTCCATTTCTGGACTGACCATTAGACATGCAGCTATAAGGACCAGGATCCAATGACGTTGTTTATTTCTTTGTTAGGATTCATGTTGATTAGAAATAAATTAAGGATATTATTACTGCTTAGATCTGACTCTTTGAATCTTCTCTCATTCTGATCACATCAGTTTCTGAGAGGGGAAAATACTACTCCAAATATAATCTAAAAGTGGGGGAGGGGAGAAGAAAATGTGTTGCATTGGTTCACCCCATTTAGCAACGTTAGCTTTGCCCTCTCCTAACATCACATCACAGTACCTGCACACTGTCCACATTGCACAGATTGTACATGGTGCGTTTGTGTTTATATATTTTGTGTGCATGCAGATCATGTTCATCACCTCACTGGGAATATTGCATCCAGTTCTGGGCATCCCAGCTTAGGAGGGTCAGGGATCTGCTGGAGAGAGTCCAAGGGATGGCTACAAGGATGCTGAAGGGACTGGAGACTGCCTGGTGAGGAAAGGCTGAGAGCCCTGGGGCTGTTCAGTCTGGAGAGGAGAAGAATGAGAGGGGATCTGATCAATGTCTATCAGTAGCTGAGGGCTGGGAGTCAGAAAGGGAGGGGACAGCCTCTTCTCGGTTGCACCTTGTGATAGGACAAGGGGCAATGGATGGAAACCGCAGCACAGGAGGTTCCACCACAACATGAGGAGGAACTTCTGTACTGTGAGGGTCCCAGAGCCCTGGAGCAGGCTGCCCAGAGGGGCTGTGGAGTCTCCTTCTCTGGAGCCTTCCCAGCCCTGTCTGGATGTGTTCCTGTGTGACCTGTGCTGGATTCTCTGCTCCTGCTCTGGCAGGGAGGTTGGACTCCAGTATCTCTGGAGGTCCCTTCCAACCCCTGACATCCTGTGAGCCTGTGTGATCCTGCGATTTTTTGAAGGCTACTTAACCACGACAATGTCTAAAGAAATGTTCAGTTTTGGACACTGGGCCTTCCAGCTTCCAGGAACACGAACAATCGATGACTTCATTTGAAATAACTGCACCTTTCTGTTGACTAACAGCTGAGTTTGGACCTTATGCATTCTCATTTAGTTTTAAAGGGAAGTATCACCGAAGTGCTGTATGTGGGGCTTGGTTCATGTATTTTATTGGTGCAATTAGAAAAGCATAACAAACGAACAACACTGAGAAATCAAATGCAACCAAAGCAGCCATATCATGATGAAAAACAGCATCCATGTTCCTGTTACCCAGCTGATTCAGCTGAGAAATCATTAGCACCACTTTCAAATTTGTTTAGATTACTTTCCAAATCACCAATAATTAGATTATAGATTGAAATCCCACGTTTCAAAGCACAACTGCTGCACGTCATGCAGCCAACTGATGGTTCAAAGAAGGGGAACTGTTGGAATCTGTGCAAGTCGCATCTTTTATTCTGCTGTTCTCTTCAGTGCACCATCACAGCTTTCAATTACTGAGAGAATACATCTAAAATTAAACCACAGGACTAAACCCCAGATTCATACAAAAAGTTTTCTTCTGAAGTGGCAGATAAATCAAAGAAGGGAAAGACACTGCAATAACATTCAAAGTTCAAGGCTCCAGGATGAAACAGCAGTTAACTCGACTCATGCAGACAGCAAAGTTACTGTTCCCCACGTCCTCCTAAGGTTTTTGTTCAAACTGGGAAATTTGGCAGTAGTTTCAAAGAGGGATTCTGCTAGAATGAGACAGTAGGTCAGTAAAGCCATGGTTAACTGATGGATTCTAAATGCCTCCTGCTACTAATTGGATATTGAAGGCGAACTCCAAACAAATAGCATTTGATCAAGTTGCCTACAACTGAAACTGAAACTTCTTTTCAAAATGTCTGCCTAGGACTGATCAGAAGATCCCAGGCTCACAGGATGTTAGGGGTTGGAAGGGACCTCTGGAGACCTTTGAGTCCAACCCCCCTGCCAGAGCAGGACCATAGACTCCAGCACAGGTCACACAGGAACACATCCAGACAGGGATGGAAAGGCTCCAGAGAAGAAGACTCCACAACCTCTCTGGGCAGCCTGCTCCAGGGCTCTGGGACCCTCACAGTGTAGAAGTTCCTCCTCTCTGAACAATCCATTCCAGAGTCTTGACACCCTCCTAGTGAAGATTTTCTTCCTAAGTTCCAATCTAAACCTATTCTCCTTCCATTTCAATACATTTCCCCTTGTTCTCTTGGTGGACATTCCTCTGCAGCCTTCCTGTAGCATCCTTTCTGGTACTGGAAGGTAGTTAGAAGTTCCCTCTGGAGTCTTCTGTTCTCCAGGTTGAACAACCCCAGTCCCCTCAGCTTATCCTCATAGAGGTGTTCCAGCCCCTGACACATCCTTGTGGCTCTCCTCTGGTATGTCTTAATTCAAAGACTTCATAATTGCCTGGGCTGTATCTTTTTATAGGGGATGAAAAATATTTCTGTCTAGAAACATCCAATAACCATTTGGAAGCCTTCCATAAGAATTGTTGGAAAAGGAATGTCTATAAATATTTGCTTGACATAAAGAGATTTCCCTGAAAATTTATAAGAAACCTCCAAATTAAAGACAGAGGCCTAAATAAATAGCTAACACTTGGTAAAACAATTCATATTATCTCTATGGATCATGTGTAAGAAGGATTTGGGCATGAAAGGGAATATTTACAACTCCTCTGATGAGTAACCAGCACACAAATGCTTAACCTTTCATCAACACATGTTACATGGCACTGTTAGAGAGATTTATAGACCTGAGCCCTTGGCCATCCTGCCCACCTGAAGGATGGCCAAGGGCTCAGGCCCAGCCAACATGGATTTAGGAAGGGCAGGTCCTGACTGACCTGATGATCTCCTTCTATGCCCAGGTGACTGCCTGGTGGATGTGGGGCAGGCTGTGGATGTGGTCTGCCTGGACTTCAGCAAGGCCTTTGACACCATCCCCCACAGCAAACTCCTGGCCAAGCTGGCAGCCCCTGGCTTGGACAGCAGCACTCTGAGCTGGGTTAGGAACTGGCTGGAGGCTGAGCCCAGAGTGGTGGTGAATGGTGCCACAGCCAGCTGGCAGCCAGGCACCAGTTCTGTGCCCCAGAGATCAGTGCTGGGTCCCATCCTCTTTAATATCTTCATTGATGATCTGGATGAGGGATTGAGACAGTCATCAGCAAATTTGCAGATGACACCAAGTTGGGAGCAGATGTTGATCTGTTAGAGGGCTGAAGGGCTCTGCAGAGGGACCTTGACCAACTGGACAGATGGGCAGAGTCCAACAGGATGGCATTCAACAAGTCCAAGTGCCAGTGCTGCACTTTGGCCACAGCAAACCCATGCAGCGCTACAGGCTGGGGTTAGAGAGGCTGAGAGCTGCCAAACAGAGAGGGACCTGGGGGTGCTGATTGACAGCCGCCTGAACATGAGCCAGCAGTGTGCCCAGGTGGCCAAGAAGGCCAATGGCATCCTGGCCTGCATTAGGAAAAGTGTGGTCAGCAGGAGCAGGGAGGTCATTGTGCCCCTGGACTCTGCATTGGTTAGGCCACACCTTGAGTCCTGTGTCCAGTTCTGGGCCCCTCAGTTCAGGAAGGACATCGAGACACTTGAAGGTGTCCAGAGAAGGGCAACAAGGCTGGGAGAGGCCTTGAGCACAGCCCTGTGAGGAGAGGCTGAGGGAGCTGGGGTTGCTTAGCCTGGAGAAGAGGAGGCTCAAGGGAGACCTCATTGCTCTCTACAACTCCCTGAAAGGTGGTTGTAGCCAGGAAGGGGTTTGGTCTCTTCTCTCTAGCAACCAGCACCAGAACAAGGGACACAGTCTCAAGCTGTGCCAGGAGAAGTTTAGGCTGGAGGTGAGGAGAAAGTTCTTCACCAAGAGAGTCATTCACCATTGGGATGTGCTGCCCAGGGAGGTGGTGGAGTCACCGTCCCTGGAGGTGTTCAAGAGGGGACTGGACATGGCACTTGGTGCCATGGTCTAGTCATGAGGTCTGTGGTGACAGGTTGGACTCGATGGTCTTTGAGGTGATACTGTGATACTGTGATACAGGAAGGCCTAGCAAAGACTCACATTAGTGAATTTTCATGGAGGTTATCTCCATGTGTACCAGCTGCACAGAAACAGGAGGTTAAGGGAAGGGATTTGTAGATTTGGCCTTGCTGATGGTTTTGAATGCTTGGGGAAAGTGACAGGACACAATTTAACAGGGGCAGGCTCACAAGGATTTGTGTTCAACCTTGAGACTGAGAATGCAGGGTTTGCATTTAATTCTCAAAGCAAGGCATCGAAGGCTCCAGTGTAATTACTCCTCATGTATATCATGCTCAAGTATCTTACTCCATGAGTAGACAATGATTTAATCAGTGAATCCATTTAAAGAAAAAATGCAGGAACAATCCTCCTTTCCAAGCTCCTTATGTTCCTGCTCTAATTTGCCTTTTCCCACAGGAGTAGGAATGCTTTGGGCATCCCAGATTCACACACAAGATGCTCTTCAGCTGTGCACAGCCATTATCCTGAGAGAAACAACAGCAACCCAACTGTGCTGTAAGACAAGAGCTGGGTACCTTCAACAAACAGAATCACAGCATCCCAGCATCCCAGAATCACAGCATCCCAGAATCCTAGGGGCTGAAAGGACCACAAAAGCTCACCCAGTCCAACCCCCCTGCCAGAGCAGGAGCACCTAGAGCAGATCACACAGGAACACATCCAGGTAGCTCTTGAATATCTCCAGAGAGGGAGACTCCATAAACACCCTGGGCAGCCTATCCCAGTCTTCTGTCACCCACACAGTGAATTTTTTTCCCCTCCTGTTCCCATGGCACTTCCTCTGCCTCAGCTTCCACCACTGCCCCTTGTGCTGGCATTGGGCATCCCCCAGCAGAGCCTGGCTCCAGCCTCTGGGCACTCACCCTGCACAGCTTCATCAACAGCAATGAGGTCACCTTCAGGCTCCTCCTCTCCAAGCTACAGAGCTCTCAGCTCCCTCAGGCTCTCCTTCTAAGGAAGATGTTCCACTCCATCGTTTTGTGGCTCTGCTCTGGACTCTCTCAAGTAGCTCCCTGAGGTCCTTCCTGAACTGAGGGGCCCAGAACTGGACACAATATTCCAGATGTGGCCTCAGAGTAGAGGGGGAGGAGAACATTTCTTGACCTGCTAACCACAGCCCTTCTAATCCCCTCCAGAATGGCATTGGCCCTCTCGCCACAAGAGCACATCTCTGGCTCGTGGTCAATCTTCCATCCACTAGGGCCCCCAGGTCCTTTTCCCCTGCATTGCTCTCCATCAGGTCAGAGAAGCTGGCAAACATTGTCCTTTACACTCTATTTCAGCAAGCACCCACATCTCACATCTTCTATGATGCCCTATTGAAAGCTGCAGATTCTGCTGACATTTCCGTATTAAAACGATATCTGAAACTTGAGTTTGCTATACCAGACAGGGATTAACGCTGCCCTGGAGTTGTTCTGGGCAAAGAACAAAATCCCTTTCAATTCCTCTTGAAACCTCAAAGCTGCTACCTACATCCATTGGCACACTGCACCAGCTCTTCAAGAGGATGCATTAGTTTTACACAGACTTTTACAGGGATTTCATTCTATCAGATTTTCTCCTCCACCCACTTCACACTACTGTGCACTTCTCTTTTGAAATATTGGTTTGCTTCTCCCCACATAAAACCTGAACTGGACTGCAGCAGCACTGCAAAATGGTACCTAGTAGTTCATCTTCTCTGTAGAATCATGTCTGTCACTGGTTCATCCCAAACTGTTAGTGCTGTAATTTAGAAAACATGAAGTCATACTCTCAAAACTAAGACTGGCTGAAGAGGGAAGGACTAAGCAAATTGCTAGTAGGATTCCCCATGGAGCCCAGGATAAAGCATGTCCTCTTGCATTGCAAGGCATGATTAATACCCCCTCTTTTTTTTTTCCCAGAAAGTGAATTTTTTTCAGTATGGCTAGACCCTCATCTGTGTCAAACACAGCCTCAAGGGATTGGGCATAGCTCTGGGCAGCCTGATCTGTTGAGGATGTCCCTGCTCCTGCAGAGGGGTTGCCTGGATGACCTCGAGATCCCTTCCAACCCAGACCTGTCTGTGAGTCTATGAAATTCTTTGAAGCCACTTAAGAAATGGTCAGCAGTGAAAGCTGTGGAAATCAGAAAGATCAGTTACCCAGGACTGGTGACAAATAAGGTCAGTGAGTGGCTAGGTGAGCACAGCTGCCAGCTCCTGAGTACCCTGGTGGATCCCATCTCTTCCTATAGACTTGTGCACATCTGAGTGGCACAATAGGCACCGCTCATTTCCTCCTGGTCTGTGCTTTCTGCTCTCCATCCCTGTCTTGCAGTCCCAGGGGCTGAACCCCCATGGAGTAGGTGGTGTCACTGACAGCACTGAGGCAAAGCAGCCGGTCTCAGCTCAGCCTTTTCCTTCCTTTGGTCACCCTCCTTCATCCAGTAGTGAGGGAGGCTCTCCCTAGCTCTTCTGTTACTGTTAACAGCCTTGAAAAGCTCTTTTTTACTATCTTAATGAACTGGCCAGATTGAGTTCTGTTGAACTTTAGCCTTTCTAATTTCCTCCATGCAGATCCTCCCAAGAGCCTTGTACTCTTCCTGAATTGCCTTCCCTCCTTCCATAGCCAGGAGACTCTCCTTTTCTTCCTGACTTCTATCCAAGCTCTCTGCTTAGCCAGACCAGTCGTCTGCCCTGCCACTCCCAAGACCTCTGGGACTGCTTCCTGCCTGCTATATTGTATTTCCAGGAGGTAAATGGTAAGGTGAAGTGCCCCACAAGCAAAGGTCTGGTGATTCTGAGACCTCCACCAGGGCCCTATAAAGCATTTCATCAACCTCCTCCTCCCTGGTTGGGGGTCTACAACAGACCCCCACCATCACATCTGTTGCCTTTCCCTGATCCTTACCCACAAGCATTCAATCCTAGCATCACTGTCACCATCGTGAGGCAACACAGTCAAGCTCTCCTGACTAGGGGACAGCCATTGCCTGTCCTTCTGGGCCTGTCCTCTCTGAAGAGCCTATAGCCATCCGACACAGCACTCCAGCTATGGGATTCAATCCATCATGTTCCTGTCAGGGCAATGTTTATAGTTTTTCCTGCTGCACAATAGCTTCCAGCTCTTCTTGCTTCTGCCCGTGCTCTGTGTATTGCCTTTATGGCCTATACTAAGCTACTCAGGGGAAAAGCTTCAGAAAAGCCCTCTTCCAGCTTCCACACTGCTGGAATCTGCCACAGACCTACCTCTGAGAAACATGAACATCTTTAACAGACTCCAAAAGCCACTAGAGCTTGTGACCATTATGAACTACATGGAAAGGTAAAATAAGAAACCAACACAGAAGAATGCTCTCATGCAATGCAAACCAAGTTGGTGAGGGGTTTGGAAGCCAAGCCCTGTGAGGAGAGGCTGAGGGAGCTGGGGTGCTTAGCCTGGAGAAGAGGAGACTCAGGGGTGACCTTCTTGCTCTCTACAACTCCCTGAAGGGAGTTGAAGACAGGCAGAGGTTGGTCTCTTCTCCCCAGGCAGCCACCCAGAACAAGAGGACACAGTCTCAGGCTGCACCAGGGAGGTTTAGGCTGGGAGGTTAGGAGGAAGTTGTACACAGAGAGAGTGATTGCCCATTGGAATGGGCTGCCTGGGGAGGTGGTGGAGTCCCTATCACTGGGGTGTTCAGGAGGAGACTTGATGGGGTGCTTGGTGCCATGGTTTAGTTGATTAGGTGGTGTTGGATGATAGGTTGGACACGATGATCTTGAAGGTCTTCTTCAACCTGGTTTTTCTATCTATTCTATTCTATTCTATTCCTTCTATCTTCTATCTATTCTATTCTATTCTATTCTATTCCCAGTCTAGTCTAGACTAGTCTATCCTATTCTAGTCTATTCTAATCTACTCTCTACTCTACTCTATTCTATTATTCTCCTCTCCTCTCCTCTCTCTCCTCTCCTCTCCTCTCCTCTCCTCTCCTCTCCTCTCCTCTCCTCTCCTCTCCTCCTCCTCTCCTCTCCTCTCCTCTCCTCTCCTCCCTCTCCTCTCCTCTCCTCTCTCTCCCTCTCCTCTCCTCTCCTCTCCTCTCCTCTCCTCTCTCCTCTCCTCTCCTCTCCTCTCCTCTCCTCGCCTCCTCCTCAACACATTTAAAAAGCCCATAACTGATGTAAATAAATAGTGATGGTGAGAGAGACAAGAACAGAAAATACCAAAATGCCTCAGTGATCGTCCTGGGTGCAGGAGATGCCAGCACATCAGCCTGGAATAAACCCTGGACTTCTGAGAGATGACTTCAAAGGAAAGGAAGGATGTTTGCCATCCCAGCGCACTCAGTAAGCCGAAAACTGGTCCTTGAGGATTTTTGTTTGTTCTACAGCAATTCCTAATTGGGAGTGAACGACAAATTAGGTCACAAGGGATCCTAATGGGTGAATTTTGTACATATAACTTGTGCATGTGTCTAAACATTCATCTTGCAGCAATTATTTCATCAGCTCAGTACCAGAGCTTGTTTTTGTGCTGCACTAATGAGCTGAGCGATGGAAATTAGAAAAAGTTAACCAAAAATTGCTCAGTAATTAAAGGTGTCTCAGGTTTCTCTCACAGTATCACAGTATCAGAGTATGGCCAAGGTTGGAAGAGACCTGAAAGATCATCAAGTCCAACCTGTCACCACAGACCCCATGACTAGACCATGGCACCAAGTGCCACATCCAGTCCCCTCTTGAACACCTCCAGGACGGTGACTCCACCACCTCCCTGGCAGCACATTCCAATGGGCAATCATCTCCTCTGTGTAGAACTTCCTCCTAACCTCCAGCCTAACCTGCCCTGGCACAGCCTGAGACTGTGTCCTCTTGTTCTGGTGCTGGTAGCCTGGGAAGAGAGACCAACCTCTGCCTGTCTACAATCTCCCTTCAGGAGTTGTAGAGAGCAATGAGGTCTCCCCTGAGTCTCCTCTTCTCCAGGCTAAGCAACCCCAGCTCCCTCAGCCTCTCCTCACAGGCTGTGCTCCAAACCCTCACCACCTTCGTTGCCCTTCTCTGGACACCCTCCGCAGTCAACCTCCTTCCTAAACTGAGGGGCCAGAACTGGACACAGGACTCAAGGGGTGGCCTAACCAGTGCAGAGTCCAGGGGCACAATGACCTCCCTGCTCCTGCTGGCCACACTATTCCTAATGCAGGCCAGGATGCCATTGGCCTTCTTGGCCACCTGGGCACACTGCTGGCTCATGTTCAGGCAGCTGTCAATCAGCTCCCCCAGGTCCCTGTCTGTTTGGCAGCTCTCAGCCACTCTGACCCCAGCCTGTAGCTCTGCTGGGGTTGCTGTGGCCAAAGTGCAGCACCTGGCACTTGGACTTGTTGAATGCCATCCTGTTGGACTCTGCCCATCTGTCCAGCCTGGCAAGGTCCTCTGCAGAGCCCTTCTGCCCTCTGACTGACCAAATCTCTGCAGATCTCACCCAGGCAAAACCCACAATTAGAATTATATCAATTTTACCTTGACCATTTCACTCAGTTTACTTCATTCTTTCTGCAAAGCTTTCCCTTCCCAGATTTACTGATCACTGCTAAAGCCTAAAATCCTGTGTAAGACCTTTAGATTGTGAAAAGTTGTCAATTTTTTTTATGTTGTCTTCACAGGCTCACAGGATGTTAGGGGTTGGAAGGGACCTCTGGAGTTCTTCTACTCCAACCCCGTGCCAGAGCAGGAGCAGAGAATCCAGCACAGTCACACAGGAACACATCCAGGCAGGGCTGGAAAGGCTCCAGAGAAGGAGACTCCACAACCTCTCTGGGCAGCCTGCTCCAGGCTCTGGACCCTCACGGAAGAGTTCCCTCCTCATGTTGAGGTGGAACCTCCTGTGCTGCAGTTTCCATCCATTGCCCCTTGTCTTGACACAGGGCACAAGTGAGCAGAGGCTGTCCCTGTCCTTTCCTTCCTGACCCCCAGCCCTCAGCTATTGATAGACATTGATCAGATCCCTCTCAGTCTTCTCCTCTCCAGACTAAACAGCCCCAGGGCTCTTAGCCTCTCCTCCCAGCAGTGCTGCAGTCCTTCAGCATCCTTGTAGCCATCCCTTGGGCTCTCTCCAGTAGATCCCTGTCCCTCTTGAACTGCTGGTCACCTCTCTTGTGTTAACATTGAGTAATAGCAATGCTCAGACCAGATAAAGTTCTACGTTAACTGCTAAAAATGTTAGAAAGAAAACCAAGAGATCTTTGTTGCCAACACTGGAAGATTTCCTTTTTTTTTACAGGTATCAAAATGTCATACAAGAAGCATAACATTGACCACTACTGTTCCACAGCAGCTGGAAGTGGGAGTGGGAGGCTGCAGCTGGAATATTGTGTCCAGATCTGAGCCCCTCAGGGAACTGCTTCAAAGAGCCCAGCACAGAGCCAGAAATGATGGAGTGGACATCTTCCTTAGGAAGGAGAGCCTGAGGGAGCTGAGGGCTCTGCAGCTTGGAGAGGAGGAGCCTGAAGGTGACCTCATTGCTGTTGCTAAAGATGTGCCAGGGTGAAGTGCCCAGAGGCTGGAGCCAGGCTCTGCTGGGGATCCCAATGCCAGCACAAGGGGCATGGTGGAAGCTGAGGCAGAGGAAGTGCCATGGAAACAGGAGGGAACAATTTTTCCCCTGTGAGGGTGACAGAACACTGAAGAGGCTGCCCAGGGTGTTTGTGGAGTCTCCCTCTCTGGAGATATCAAGAGCTACCTGAGTGTTCCTGTGTGATCTGCTCTAGGTGCTCTGCTCTGGCAGGGGTTGGACTGGATGAGGTTTCAAGGTCCCTTCCAGCCCCTACACTCTGTCATCTGTGATTTTTTGAAACAATTCCATAACTGTCAGGGCATTTCAATTAACATGTATACCCTGCATGTCCTCCATGAAGGAGGTGAGAAGATGACTGTTAGTTCAATCTGTCAAATTGCACAGTACAACAGAATGCTCTGCCATTAGCTCAGTTATTTCCTGACCTAATGGCCACGCTGGGCACATTGGATTTTTTTATGGAAGATGCACACACACAAACTTTTTGCATTTGGCTCCCAAATCTGGGCTTACCAACCCTTTGAAGCCCAGCAAGAGTTTCCTCACACAAAAATAATGTCCACAGCATCACAGAATGTTAGGGGCTGGAAGGGACCTCGAAAGCTCATCCAGTCCAACCCCTCTGCCAGAGCAGGAGCACCTAGAGCAGGTCCACAGGAACAGCCAGGCAAGTTTTTAATATCTCCAGAGAAGGAGACTCCATACCCCCTCCGGCCAGCCTGCTCCAAGGCTCTGTCACCCCCACAGGAAATAATTTTACCTGATATTTAGTCCATCACTGACTAATAGGTGGGTGGATTTCACAGAATCAGAACCAACCAGGTTGGAAAAGACCAGAGATCATCGAGTCCAACCTATGACCTAATACCTCACACCTCCTGACAACTAAACCATGGCTCCAAGTGCCACAGCCAAGCCTTTTTTTTTAACACCTCCAGTCTGGTTAACTCTGTGGTGAGATCTTCAGCTAGCTTTATCCATGCATATTTTTTTCATTTCTGTTGTTCCTTTCTTCCACGCTAGCTGCAAAAGGAGTTTTTAATATACCCAAATACCCATCAAATGATAATCTCTCTAGCTTCCCTGGTTAAGAAAAATGAAATGTGCAACTCACATAAGAAGCAATTTAGGCTTCTGAAATGGCAGTTCTGTCATGACAAGTATTTTTTGATGAGAAGGAATAATTGTTTGAAGCACTTCTCTACTTCTTCTAACAGAAGCAGCCTTTCTGTTTTCAGCTGACTTTTTCACTCACAGGGAAGTTATGAACTGTCTCTGCAATGTTAGGAGGCAATTCTTGTTTATCTTTCTTTTTCTATTTTCTTTTTTCCTCCCAAATCTTTGTTAGATCATGTATCAGATTGCCCCAGGGATGTCTGTTCACAATATGGAACTCCATTTGCAGGAAGAAGTTTTGAAGGTCTTGATAGATATTCAAGTTGTTGCAGGCAGAGGGATAAAATATGTTTGTCCTCACATCTCTCCTTCAGGAAAGGGACACAGATGTCCTTTATCTCACCCTAGGTCCCCACACCACAAGCACCACTGACCTATCAGGAGATTCACTATTTGAGAGACATCCAAAGAAAGTGGCTCTAGCTGCAGCTTGTTTCCTTAGGAGGAAATGGTTCCAGGATGTTTGGGCTCGGTATCCCACTGCTACAAACTGCATTTTTAGCTCTGCCGCAAACCTGTTCCTCTCAGAAGGCAGCAAAGGGAGCCAAGGGTAACTTTGGTGAGACAGCAGGTTCAGAGCATGCACCAGTGCATAATGCAGACAAGTAAATCATAGGATTGTCAGGGTTGAAGGGACCTCAAGGATCAGCCATCCCAACCCCCCTGCCATGGCAGGGACACCTCACACTACAGCAGGTTGCTCACAGCCACATCCGCCTGGCTGCAAACACCTCCAGGCATGAGGCTGCACCACCTCCCTGGCCTCCTGGGCAACCTGTGCCAGGCTCTCACCACCTCATGGGGAACAACTTCTTCCTGACATACAATCTGAATCTACTCACTTCTAGTTTTATTTCATCCTCCCAGTCCTATCAGTCCCTGACACCCTCAAAGTCCCCTCCCCAGCTTTCTTGGAGCCCCCTTCAGATACTGCAAGGCCAAGAAGGTCTCCTCAGAGCCTGAACAGCCAGACTGAACAACCCCAACTCTCTCAGTCTGTCTCCAGAGCAGAGCAGCTCCAGCCCTCTGATCATCCTCGTGGCCCTTCTCTGGACACCTTCCAGCACCTCCAATCCGTCCTGCAATAGCGGCTCCAGATCTGGACACAGAGCTGCAGCTGTGGTCTCAGCAGAGTGGAGCAAGGGGGAGAATCCCCTCCCTGGCCCTGCTGGCCACACTTCTGCAGCCCAGGCTCTGCTTGGCTCTCTGGGCTGCAAGTGCTCACTGCTGGCTCCTGTTGAGCTTCTCATCCCCCAGCACCCCCAGGGCCTTTTCAGGGCTGCTCTCAAGCCAGTCCCTGCCCAGCCTACATTGGTGCTTGGGTACCTGAAGAAGGAAACTCCCACCACCAGTAGCGAAGCATCAGAGATGTGTGTGACAATTTTCAGAGGCAAACCAAATGTGCTGATTAACCTCCTATCCTTCACAGAGAGGCCATCTTCCACAAGCCTAAGAGCTGGCTAAGCATTCCAAGCATTTTGTGAGGGTTTTCAAAGGGAACTTTTATGAAGTGAAACCAGATTAGCTGTCATTGACTCCAAGGCTTGCCTCATATTTGTCTAACTCCCAAAATAATAGAAATTTTATATTTACTCAGACTGGAGAGGGGTTTGAAATGCAGTTCAAAGTCTTGTAGGATAAGAATAAGAAAGGGTAGAGAACAGGACGAGATTCAGTTTTGACTCAGATGTATGTAGAGAGATAAGGTAAGGTTGGAATTTGAGAAGCCTTGATTTAATTAATTTAATTTAATTTAATTTATTTTATTTATTTTATTTTATTTTATTTATTTTATTTTATTTTATTTATCTGTTAGCCAGAGTGGCTTGTTACATTGTGGTAGTTTTAGGCTGATGCCTAGGAAATTTTCCACAGATCTTGAGTGAAGTGGTAGAATGTAAATAATTACCATTGGATGTAAAGGGAAAATAAGGATAAGGTCTAGATAATGCCAGTGGTCTGATAGCTGACACAAAGTCAGCTGTATAAACTATATTTCTTTTTCACAGTATCACAGTCTCACAGTATCACCAAGTTGGAAGAGACCTCAAAGATCATCAAGTCCAACCTGTCACCACAGACCTCATGACTAGACCATGGCTCCAAGTGCACACCCCAGTCCCCTCTTGAACACCTCCAGGGATGGGGACTCCACCACCTCCCTGGCAGCACATTCCAGTGGATAACAACTCTCTCAGTGAAGAACTTTCTCTCTCACCTCCAGCCTAAACTTCCCTGGCACAGCTTGAGACTGTGTCCCCTTGTTCTGGTGCTGGTTGCCTGGGATAGAGACCAACCTCTGTCTGGCTACAACCTCCCTTCAGGTAGTTGTAGAGAGCAATGAGGTCTCCCCTGAGCCTCCTCTTCTGCAGGCTAAGCAACCCCAGCTCCCTCAGCCTCTCCTCACAGGGCTGTGCTCAAGGCCTCTCCCCAGCCTTGTTGCCCTTCTCTGGACACCTTCAAGTGTCTCAAGGTCCTTCCTAACCGAGGGGCCCAGAACTGGACCAGGACTCAAGGTGTGGCTGACCAAAGCAGAGTCCAGGGCACAATGACCTCCCTGCTCCTGCTGCCCACACCGTTCTTAATGCAGGCCAGGATGCTGTTGGCCTTCTTGGCCACCTGGGCACACTGCTGGCTCATGTTCAGGCAGCTGTCAAGCAGCACCCCCAGGTCCCTCTCTGTTTGGGAGCTCTGCAGCCACTCCGCCCCAGCCTTTTTGCCAGCTCTTCACTCCAGCAGATGCTATCTGGGTGCTTCTGATGGCTTGCTGACCTTGGCTGCATTCTTCTTGTGGCTAAGTAACAAAACAAGCTACTCTCTGCTTTTATCTTTTCTCTGTCGTGTACAGGGGGGAAGAGTGGAGAGCTGGTAGCCCCCTGGTTTTGTCCAGGGGCGTTCTTGTGTTGTTATAAATCCATGTAATGTTGTATGTTTGTACATAGCCATTGCATTCCATATTTCTAGATTGTAGTTTTGCTTGTAAGTAGAGCTCATTTGCTTCCACCTGAGCTGGTCTGGCAGTTTTGTTTTAGGGGTAATTTCAACCCACTACGTACATCCGGAAAGCCAGGACCTGCAAGAGAAGCAAGCCTGACATAGTACAGTTCCAGGTGCCAGGGCCTGTCTTCCTCAGAAACTGGGTCAGGAGTGTGCCTCTCAGCTTCACTGAACTCTACCTGAACTACATGATGGAGGTTGTAGACAGGCAGAGGTTGGTCTCTTCTCCCAGGCAGCCAGCACCAGAACAAGGACACAGTCTCAGGCTGCGCCAGGGGAGTTTAGGCTGGAGGTTAGGAGAAGTTCTACACAGAGAGAGTGATTGCCCTTGGAATGGGCTGCCCACAGGGAGGTGGTGGAGTCACCATCATTGGAGGTGTTCAGGAGGAGACTTGATGGGGTGCTTGGTGCCATGGTTTAGTTGATTAGGTGGTGTTGGATTGGTTGATAGGTTGGACGTGATGATCTTGAAGGTCCTTCCAACCAGGTTTATTCTATTCTATTCTATTCTATTCTATTCTATTCTATTCTATTCTATTCTATTCTAATGGAAAACATTTATTGGCAAAAGCTAATGCTCTCTAGCATATGTATGTGCTTATTTAATTGCATAATTCTTCCAATACCTGACTTGTTACAAGTTCTATACACCTGAAAATTATGAAACGACAGTGTTGTATACACAACACAGCCACCTGTTTTTCTTTATTGTAACTCCATTCCAGGTGAGCTTTGTGTGCTCCTGGGTTCCTTTGAAATGATTTGTCCATTCCATTCAGAAACTTTGCCAGGTAATCGGATGCTCTCCCTCCTTCAACACCACCCTCAGCCAGCCAGATTAGTCTCACCTTAGATTAGTCTTTCATGAGTAACAAACACAAACAGATTATAATGGACCCATAAATTTGCTTGATGACTTCCCAGAGCTAGGATGGTAAGATGGCAGTAAAAGAGCAAGGCCATGCCCAGGCTCTCCAAAGGGGAGATGCTTGAGCAGCAGCATTTATTGACTCAGGGAATCTGAACTGCATAACCCACCGACATTTCAGAAGGAGAAAATATTTTCTAACTCAATTACATAGCAAACAGAAAAAGGATTTGCTCCACTCTGGAGACAGGACTGCTTAAAAGACTCTGGCGCAGAGCCGATGCTGAAGGCAGTGGAACAGCTTCCTGAGATGACCGGCTGAAGGAGCGGGGCTCTTGAGCTTGTGGAGGAGGAGACTCACTCAGGTTTGTAAAGATGAAGGGATGGAGCCAGCTCTGCTCAGTGATGTCCAACAATAGGACAAGAGGCAACTGGTGCTGAAGCAGAGGAGGTTCCACATGAACACTGGAACAGGATGCCCAGGGGGGCTGTGGATCTCCTTCTCCAGAGACTTTCAAAACCACCTGGATGCAGTCCTGTGTGACCTTCTCTAGGAGATCCTGTTCTGGCAGCAAGTAGGACTGGGTGATCTTTCAAGATCCCTCCCCACCCTTTGCATTGGTGATTCTGTGATTCTGTGAACTGGGAATGTAAATCAAGAAAGCAACTGCAGAAGAAATTATTTTTAAAAGTTTTTCCCCCCAGTACTATGTTAAAACAAAAGTTAGAGAAACACTAGGTAGCACAACACTTGCTAACATCTCAGAGTACCACAGTACATTACAGGTTGAGAAGGACAGCACTGGTTAGGCCACACCTTGAGTCCTGTGTCCAGTTCTGAGCCCCTCAGTTTAGGAAGGACATCGAGAGACTTGAAGGTGTCCAGAGAAGGGCAACAAGGCTGGGGAGAGCCTTGAGCACAGCCCTGTGAGGAGAGGCTGAGGAGCTGGGGTTTGCTTAGCCTGTAGAAGAGGAGACTCAGGGGGACCTCATGCTCTCTACAACTCCCTGAAGGTGGTTGTAGCCAGGAGGGAGTGGTATCTTCTCTCTAGCAACCAGCACCAGAACAAGGGGACACAGTCTCAAGCTGTGCCAGGGAAGTTTAGGCTGGAGGTGAGGAGAAAGTTCTTCCCTGAGAGAGTCATTGGCCATTGGAATGTGCTGCCCAGGAGGTGGTGGAGTCCCCATCCCTGAGGTGTTTCAAGAGGGGACTGGATGTGGCACTTGTGCCATGGTCTAGTCATGAGGTCTGTGGTGACAGGTTGGACTCGATGATCTTTGAGGTCTCTTCCAACCTTGGTGATACTGTGATACTCTGCATGACCTCCAGAGATCATCCAGTCCAGCCCCCTTGCCAGAGCAGCAGCACCCAGGGTAGTCCACACCAGAATGCATCCAGGTGGGTTTAATGTGTCCCAAGAGAAGGACTCCACGACCCCCCAGGGCAGCCTGCTCCAGGGCTCTGTCACCCTCACTATAAAAAGCTTCTACTCAAGTTGAATCAAACCTTCTATGTTCACATTTGCATCCATTGTTCCTTGCTTATTACTGTGCACCACTGAAAAGATCTTGGCCCCCTCCACTTGACACACTCCTGTAACAAATTTCATGCTTATAATGTCCCTCTAGCTTAGCTTGAGAGTACTTTCCTGATGGTCTATCATTTGTAACTACAGGACCAACTGATTTTCATGTAGCTGCTGCTCTGGTGAATGAGTGAGTGGCTGACCCGCCGTGGCAGCTGATTAAGGCTGCACATTATGCGGTATTCAAAACTCCCTTCCCAGGCTATCAATCCCAGCACATGCTGTGCGTGAAAAACAGTACGCTCGGGCAATCCCTCTGCTGCTAACAACCCCAATGTTTTATGCAGCTGGTGAGCAGAGATGCTCTTTCTGACTAGAGAGGCTGCTTAGACATAAAGAAACATTTATCTGTGATACAACTATCCTTGAAGGTTTATTGAGGCAAAGAATTGCCTTTTTGTTTTGGGGGGGGAGGGGGGCTGGGTTGAAAGTTTAGAAACCTTCCAGTTCAGCAAAAAGAGCCATAATTCATACTGGAAAGAGTTCCAACTGCTAATGATACATTTTAAAAACATTTCATAAAAACAACCAAAAAAATCTTACTTTACAACTCTAACGACGCCTCTGCTCTGGGGACAGACTGAGAGAGTTGGGGCTGTTCAGTCTGGAGAAGAGAAGGCTCCCAGGAGACCTTCTTGTGGCCTTCCAGTATCTGAAGGGGGCTACAAGAAAGCCGGAAGGGACTTTTTAGGGTGTCAGGACTAGGGGGAATGGGTCAAAACTACAAATGGTAGATTGAGATTGTATTTAGGAAGAAGTTCTTCCCCATGAGGGTGGTGAGACACTGGCACAGTGAGAGACTAAAGCTTGTCTCTCCTGGTGTGACTCAACAAAGAAACTCACTTGCTGCTTGCCCAGACAACAGCTGATGTGCGTTGGGCAGAGCCACTGGAAGGACTCTTGGATGTGCAAAGATAACCTTGCTCACGGGACTGCAGCTGTCCTACAACAATGGACCAAGGCCACCTTCGGAATATTCATAAGACAAGATAATCTCCACCCTCAAGTACCCTGGAAAGGGAGGATGGTGAGACAATGGATTCACCACCTGTTTCCTGATGTGTAATGATGTGTGGGTAGGTAGATGGAGAAGGAGAGGCGGAGGCTCCCCTCCCCCCCCCCCCCCCCCCTCCAGCCCCCTGCCCAAACTCACATGAATACACAGAAAGATTTCCTGGGAATGATACCTGGATACTTACCTAAGGATGATTCCTGGCCCCTGAATTCCTGAGGGACAATACTTAGACACATAGCTAAGGGCTAAAAAACTGTGTAAAAGACTGGAGCAACTACTGGCTCAGGAGAAGAAAAATGGAGAACCAAAAACACAGCAGAAGGAAAGCACAGGAGAAGGACAATGCCGCTGAGAAGGAAAGCAGGAGAGAAGGACAAGGCCAGGGCAATGCTGCTCCGAAGAAAAGAGGCCATGGAGCCTGGAAGAAGCAGACTGAACCCTCTCTCCGTGCCTGCTGCAACTCATGGAGCTGGAGAGGCTGCCCGAGGACCACATCCCTTCTACAGCCAAAGCCTCAGCACCCTTCCTCTGCAGACCCAACATCTCCTGCATCACCTTTCTCTCCACAGACTCAAACTGTCTTGGGGGGGTGAGGGGTGTGGTAATGTAATTCCTTTCCTCTTCTCGCTCCCTTCTCTATTTTCTCTCTCTCCCCTTCTGATCCATCCACTGTATTTATGTAATCAATAGCCTGGCTGTTGCTATTTTGGCCTCGTTGGGCCTCTCATTTCACAGCATGGGAATATTTGAAAGAACTGAGTCTCTTTCCCTCTCGGGACCAAGATACACAGGTTGCCCAGGGAGGTGGTGGAAGCTTCATCCCTCCCTGGAGGTTATTCAAGCCAGCTGGATGTGGCTGTGAGCAACCTGCTGTAGTGTGAGGTGTCCCTGCCCATGGCAGGGGGCTTGGAACTGGCTGAGCCTTGAGGTCCCTTCCAACCCTGACGATTCTATGATTCTATGATAAACAATCCCATTGGACAGATAACAAACAAAGTTAGATCTGTAAACTAATTTCTGTCTTTTGGCTTCCCTCCTTCTGGCAGATAGTAACTTCTGGCTCCTGCTGGCTCTGCTGACCTTGAATGCATTCTTGTTCTGGCTAATTACAGCAGCCTCTGCTCTTCCTCATGTCCCTTGTATGGGGGGGAGGAAGGGAGCAGGCAGGGGGAAGCTGTTGTAGCCCCCTGGTATTGTCCAGGGGGTTGTTGTTTGTTTAAATTGCAACTACATGCAAACATTGTGTGCTTTGTACACATTCCTTGCCTTCCCTATTTAGATTGTAGTTTGCTTGTAAACACAGCTCCATGTGCTTTCTAACTGGGCTAGTCTGGCAATTTTATGTTGGGGGGAATTTTCAAGCCACCACACAACTGGAGATAGGTTTGCATATTTCCTGGTGAGGCCAGACCCTGCCCATGGCAGGGGGCTTGGAACTGGCTGAGCCCAGAGGTCCCTTCTAAACTTAAAAATTATTTGATTCTGTGATTCTATAATAAAAGAAAAAATCACAGCATCACAGTATCACCAAGGTTGGAAGAGACCTCAAAGATCATCGAGTCCAACCTGGCACCACAGACCCCATGACTAGACCATGGCACCAAGTGCCACGTCCAGTCCCCTCTTCAACACCTCCAGGGACGGTGACTCCACCACCTCCCCGGGCAGCACATTCCAATGGCCAATGACTCTCTCGGTGAAGAACTTTCTCCTCACCTCCAGCCTAAACTTCCCCTGGCACAGCTTGAGACTGTGTCCTCTTGTTCTGGTGCTGGTTGCCTGGGAGAAGAGACCAATGAGGTCTCCCCTAAGCCTCCTCTTCTCCAGGCTAAGCAACCCCAGCTCCCTCAGCCTCTCCTCACAGGGCTGTGCTCAAGGCCTCTCCCCAGCCTTGTTGCCCTTCTCTGGACACCTTCAGTGTCTCGAGTCCTTCCTGAACTGAGGGGCCCAGAACCAGTGTGTGCCTAACCATTGCGAGTAGAGGGGCACAATGACCTCCCTTGCTCCTGCTGGCCACACTGTTCCTGATGCAGGCCAGGATAATAAAATAACCTATTTTTAGCCTACTGGACCACTCGGGTTCTATCTCTTTTGCTAGCGTGCTTCTGAGGTATTTTTGGACAGCAACAATAAACCCAAGGTGACAGGAAATGTTTTATATTACTTGCTTTTAAAATACAACAGCTACATTTATTTTCTTTCTACTAGAATTTTATTGGCCTTATTAGATAGCATTGAAAATTAACATCAATTTTCTTGAGTTCTAACACAATTAAAGCAAGCAATGGTTGAGGGAAAGTGCCATGGACATTGTCTGCCTGGACTTTAGTAAAGGCTTTGACCCTGTCCCCCACAGCATTCTCCTGGCACAAGGCTTGGCTCAGTGCCCTCTGCCCTGCATAAAAAACTGGCTGAGGGCCAGGCCCAAGAGTGGTGGTGAATGGAGCTGAACCTGGCTGGTGCAGTCACCTGGTGTCCCCCAGGGCTCAGCACTGGGCCTGACCTCTTTCATATCTCTATCAATGATCTGGATGAGGCATTGGGGCACCCCCAGAAATCTGCAGATAGCACTGGGCTGGGTGGCTGTGTGCATCTGCTGGAGGGCAGGAGGCTTTGCAACAGCCTGAGCACATGGGCTACGAGGAGGGCCAAGGGAGCTGGGGTTGTTCAGCCTGGAGAAGAGAAGACTCCAGGGGCACCTTAAGAGCTGCCTACCAACACCTGTAGGGATCCTACAGGAAGGCTGCAGAGGATCTCTTTACAAGAGTGTCCCCAGACAGGACCAGGGAAATGGATTGAAATGGAAGGAGAATAGGTTTAGATTGGAGCTTAGGAAGAAATTCTTCACCAGGAGGGTGTCAAGACTCTGGAATGGATTTTCCAGAGAGGCTGTGGATGCCCCCTGGCTGGAGCTGCTGAAGGCCAGGTTGGATGTGGCCTTGAGTAAGCTGGGCTGGTTGAGAGGTGTCCCTGCCCATGGCAGGGAGGTTGGATTGGATATCTGTGAGGCCTCTTCCAGCCTGAGCTGTTGTATGATTCTGAAATACAAAGCTAAAATAGAATGATGTACTGGTACAGTCCCTCAGAGTGGCTCCTGGTTATCCTGTTGGTTTATTACCTGTTTCAGTCTGCAAGCATTTTGAACCTCGTATGAAATATGAATCAGAATCCTTTGAGGTGAACTAATAACCTCTCCTGGGATCAAATAAGCTTTGAATCCAGCAGCGTTTTTTCAGTTTGTCAAAACTGTCACAAACACTTACAATGGTTAAAGCATTAACCCCACACCCCTCAAAGGCAAACACCCCAGAGCAGGCATTTTCATGTGTGTGATTGCCTTCCTGCCTCAATGAAGCTATCCAAACAAAGCTACAGGCTTGACCCTGTGTTTTCACTGTGAAAACATTTTCCAGGTTGTTTTTATTCAGCACCAGCAAACTGAAATTTGAAAACACCATTTTCTCAGGAGGGAATATTTCAACACCTACCATCTACCAAGCCTAATGGACAAGGAGCCCACAACTACAGCATCGAGTCCATAACCTCTAATACATCACATGCAGTTTGAAAGGCCTCTACAAGAGGCCACATCATATATGACCAGTAAAATCCAAGGAGAGTTTTCATTTCTTAGCTATTGAAAACAACTAACACAGTACTGCTTCTCCCAAATGAGCACCACACGTATGAGCAAAGCATGAAACTCCTTTCACTAGGAATAATCCATTTAGCTGGAGTCATGGGGGAGGAGATGAGAAGGACCTGGGAATCCTTGTGACAACAAGTTCTGCATGGGACACCAATGTGCCCTGGTGGCCAAGAAAGCCATGTGATCCTAAGGATCATCAAGAGGAGTGTGTCCAGCAGATCCAGGAGGTTCTCCTCCCCCTCTATTCTGCCCTGCTGAGACCTCACCTGGAATATTGCATCCAGCTCTGGGCTGCCCCAGTTCAATAGGGCAGGGATCTGCTGGAGAGAGTCCAAAGGAGGCCACAAGCATGCTGAAGGACTGGAGCACTGCCTGGGGAGAAGGCTCAGGGCCCGGGGGCTGTTCAGTCTGGAGAGGAGAAGAATGAGAGGGATCTATCTGACCTATCTGAGGGTTGGTGTCAGGAAGGAAGGGACAGGGAAAGGCCCTGCTCAGTTGCACCCTGTGATAGGACAAGGGCAATGGATGAAACTGAAGCATACAAGTTCCACCTCAACATAGGAGAACTTCTTCACTGTGAGGGTCCCAGAGCACTGGAGCAGGCTGCCCAGAGAGGTTGTGGAGTCTCCTTTTCTGGAGACTTTCCAGACCCACCTGGATGTGTTTCCTGTGTGACCTGTGCTGGATTCTATGGTCCTGCTCTGGCAGGGGGGTTGGACTCAATCATCCCCAGAGGTCCCTTCCAACCCCTGACATCCTGTGATCCTCTGAGGAAACAGGCAGCACTGAATAACATAAAGACAGGACTCCCAGACACAGGTTTCTGGTTGACAAAAACCCCAAACAAACAAAAACCCACAACAAAAACTCTACATCCCTCTTTAAAAGGTAGCAAGTAAAGCTAAGATGACATAACAGAATATTATGCAGATAGTGGGGGAAATAATAAAGACAGGACAAGACAGTGTCTGCCTTATGACCCTAAAGGACCTCAGGGATGAAATAGCTAAATTAGTACTTGCAGGATCTGATGTCATGCTTCACACAGCCTTGGCATCTGAGGATGAGAGAATGAAATGTGATTTCAGTGGGAAAACAATACAACAGACCTGGGCACCCAGAGTTGTTAATGTCTAACTATGAAAATGATTAGCAAGAGTCAGCACGTCCATAACTTTTGTGCATCTGATCAAAGGTGCTCTGCTTGAGAGGAGTCAGCTGGCTGGCAGATGCTGATGGCTTCACTGTGTT